>APFE031334558.1:224992-259090 GCA_000404065.3 Pinus taeda | reverse complement strand
CCGTACGACTTTGACACAAATTTCAAGGTTTAACCTCATTGAAATCACTATCGGCTATTTCCCTCAGCCTTACCATAGATATGGTTCATCACCCCTCTGACTCTGATATGCGACTATCGGAGTCATAAATCTATTTTCTAGCCTTTAAATGCTTGCACAATTCATTTAGCACAATACAAAGGAATAACTTAAATTTCCACCCGAACCACTATAAGACGGACTTCAAAGTATATATATTGCAGCTCAAAGCGATGTCGGGTTCGTTCATCCATCGACCCTTTTCATTATCGCAAGCCTCTTTCCAACGTCGATTCCTGATCTTCCGATGCCTCCGATCGCCGATTAGCGCTTAATCGCTATCGATGTATTGACATTCCTTTACACTAGGCCTTGACTTCTTCAAACCGCTGATCCGACCAGTTCTTCGGACCTAATAACATATAAACAGACCCCTATAATATTTCACATCTGGAACTCAGTTCTGACTATGTTTTGCACAAATTTTCAGTGTAAACTAGATTTTGGGTTGCGAGACTTAATCTCCATAAATAATTCCGCTGATGCGATGTTTTGCCTCCCTCTTCAAAGAAATCATCTGGACCCTTGATCCATGTGATCAAACAACTCTTGTGCACTTGATAGCTTACTCCCTCACTCTTCTGTTTACTTAGTTTTTCTCGCTAAGTCTTCAGTTTCTTATGGTTTAGCTTCTCCTCTAAGGGTTTCTTCAAAGGTTTCGGGTCTTCTGTTTCCATCGCTTAACTACTCTGAATTCAACTTCTCGAGCTCTCAACTTATCTTCCTCCATATTTCAGCTCTGATGCTTCAATTGGATTCGATGATCCCTTATAAATTTTCTGAATCATTCTCCTCTCTGTGCTTCGCCTCGACTCTGCCTGCATACAATTATTGCAGGATTCCAATTCATAACAATTTCAACACTCAGAATACACTTCTCCAGGGTCGAAACCAAACTTTGTATTTATAAAAATACACAACGATTACAGACTGAGACTCTCTGTCTCTCATACAGGCCTAATCCTCAACTATCCATGGCCTCCTTCCTTCTACTTTTCCCATAGGCTTACATTTAAGCCTAGAATGGTTCAGTTGAACTATTCCTGGGTCGACTCCTAAATCTAGTGAACTGACTACTAGATACACTATGTCCACTTCTACTCTAATTAATTCCTAAAAGCCCTCTCTTGTTCCTTGAATAATGGAACTGTTTAAGAATCCTAATTGACTTTAGACTCTTTTGTCATTATTCCCACTCATGTTCGCATTTATTTAAGAGTATTTACATATTCTCCCGTTATCTAATTAAATCACTTAAAAGCCTAAATATTACATTGACTTGAATGTACAAATGAGCTATAGGGGCGTTCATTATATAGATCTAGACCGATTAGGGTTTATGACGTGCATACCTAAAATCAAGGAAAAAATGCAACATTTGGCAGAAAGTTCCAAAAATAGTGAGTGTTCCACCTTCTGGAAACTAATTGGCAAATCCCTATTTTCTAAGGATGCCTTTTTTTTTTTTTTTTTTTTTTTTTTTTTTTTTCAGAAACTTGCATGCATACTGCCAAGAAGGATTGCACAATTCTCGAGGACTGTGCAAATTCTTAACTCAGTGCATTATGCAGTTTAAGAGCTCAAGGGATGTTTTCCGCAGTTTCCATCATCAAGGCTGGGTTGTGATCCAGAATTGTGCAGTTTTCATGCTCAATGTTGGCCTCCCATGAAGAATTGTGTAGTTTTTGGAGGCAAGCCCAACAATATTGCAAGGTCAAGTCAAGAGTTAGCTTGTGTTTGAAAGATATCAAGCGAGTATTAGTACATCACAAGTAAAGCATGAAAAGATAAGTCTTTTATCATAACATGAATGCTTGAAAACAATAAAAGATAAGCTCTTGTGAACAGAAGGAAGGCTCCAAAATCAAAGCATTGGACAAATTTTGGAGGGTGGTTGTAGAAGCTACAAAATAATCTATAAGAGATTTCTTGAAGGGTTTTCAATCTTCATATGACTTGTACATATTAACAACATTTAGAGTGAAGTCTAAATCTTCAATCTTCAAGACCACCAATAAAGTTGAATGAAAAGATTCTAAAGATTCAACTTGTAAAATAAGGTTCCATGTGGTGAGTAGCGCTCCCAAAAGGCGCTTAGCTTCCAAGGTGTAGGACCATCATTTGAGCCATGCCTCCAGTCATGCTATTAGATTAGAACCCATAGTCATAGTTTCTTGAATTAAAATTATATCCACACTAAATTCCTTCACCAACTTACATCCACATTCTTCACTCCAGATCTATCAAACACTGGGAGGGATAAAATCTCTCAAGGTGCAAACCTCTTTTTTGATTGCAGAATGTGAGGAAAGGTTTGCAAATTGAGACATTTGATACCTCTAGGCACTTGATAAATCTAGAGTTAAGATAGATCTAGGAAGCTTTAATTTATTTAATTTAAGTGTAAAGTTAAAAATGATATAATTTTCCTATTTAAATATATGATATGGAACAATTTATTATAGTAATTATTAAAAGCTTACCCACCAAAACACAATTTTAACTGGAGCCTTCCCCCCTTTAAATAAGATATATTCCACATTAATACCATGGGTTCTCATAAAACTAAAGCTCAAAAAATGCCTGTAACTTGACTGAGTCATGTTTACATGAACTACCCAACATACATTAATAAAAAATCATATAAATTCAAAAGTGAATTACTAAACATTCATATAAATTCAAAAGTGATATTAAATTCATGAAGAGAAATGACCTCTTGAATTTTAACTTTAATTATAGAGTAGAAATTAATAATTAATATTTTTATTTTTAATTAATTTAATTATTAAGCTCATTGTACATAACATAACATTAGATTACATAACATTATATAATGTAACATGTCATTGTTGCTAGAGATTTCCATCAGTGAATTATGTAATGTTTTTGATCCGTCTAATGTTTCAGATGGTTATTCCATCTATCATTAGGGACCAAAGAGTTTTGTGAGAAAACGAGTACTAAAGAGTCTTTTTATAGGATAAGAAGAACAAAGTATCGACGGGTTAAAGTGTAGGGAATAAATATGATAAAGGGAAAATATATATAATTTTAATTAAAATAATAATTATTGTTTTGTATTTGGACCAAATTCACAAGTGAAAATTTAATTATATATATATAATATATAATTATCATATATATATAGTGTGTGTGTGTGTGTGTGTAGAATTTGTTTCTGGATCCATCACATAAGTATTGGTTGTATTGGTATTGGTTGTATCAGTATTGGTTATATTGAAGTTTCGAACCATCATATGTGGTTCATCATCAAGATTAAATAATTTTTTTCCTAAGAAAAGTCACTTTCTATTAATAAAAATAAAAAGTTAAAGCACATGCACAAGTGCATTCATATATTGTTCTTGAGGACCAAGTATGTGTGTTTTAAGCACTCATAGTAGCTAAGCTAAGTGAAGTTACATTTGACCAAATATATTAGATTTCTCTTCTTTTTTTTTTGTTCTTTTGAATTTTGTGCCAAACCCCAAGTGATGGAGTAGAAATAACAATTGCCAACTCATCTCTTTTTGAAATTGCTAGGCTTCTTTATCTAAGTACAAGCTCTCAAAAATATGAGATCAATTTGTTCCACCCGAGCCTTGATTGTTTCTTGTTTCCCCATGTTGATTTACATGAGTCGAAATCACTGCTTAGTCATTGAGATTCTCTGTTTGTTTAGCATGATCCTTCAAACTCTCTTCTCCCTCATTTTTATAACCTTATTGATCCCGTGCCTTTGGATGTTAGTGGCTCCCGTCCATTTCTTCATCTTCATCATCCGAAGAACTTTTTTCTTCTGCGATCTTTTTTTTGTCCTTTTCTTCGCTTTTGTGCATGTTTATGCAAAATCCCTGTCTGATGGAAGATCCAACATCTAAAGGTTGTATTTTCAAAATTTAATCATTGTGTCCACTTGAAGTCTTGATGTGTAAGATGAACATGATTTAGAAGGCCTTTAATTGAGTTCATATTCACACATATGCATGCAAAAGTGAATATACCTTTGTCCATTATTTATGGATCTATCTTTGGGAATCTCCCCCAAAGAAATCCCAATGCCTTCTATGACTTGGTGGTGCCAAAAGGAGAGCAGAAGATTATGTAGCCTTACCCAAACTGACATTTTTATAACCCCCATTGTGTTGGCTATGTAGCCTTACCCAAACCGACATTTTCGTAAGCCCCCTTGTGTTGGCATCAAAACTGGAAAACCATGGGTTAAAAAAAGAGTCACCCTTCCCCAAAACAATGGTCCTTCATTTAGGACATAGTCGAAGTCTTTCTAATTATTGCACTGAACGCAAAAAATCACTTCGCACACACATAAATATCACAATCTCTAGTCTAGTTGAGGAAGATCCGCTAATGCAGATCTTCAAATTTGGGCCATTAACCATTAAATCAACCTATGATAGCTTTTGCTTGCACAACAGTGAAAATACCATTCACTTCTGGTAATTCCATTGACAAGTCTGAAGCTTTCTCCATCTTCTCTAGAGATTGTGATATTTGGGGTTTGTTTTTCTGGTGTGGAAGCATTCCCTCTCAAGGTGTCTTTCAACGAAACCGGACCTCTAACAACAAAAGGATCATCCCTAACAATAGAAGATGATCCTCGTGAGACACCACCGTGCAATCTTAAATTTAGTATAATGATAAAGTTCCTTCAAATACCATAGTCTTTCAATTGAAGCACATCCTACAACACTTTTCCTGCAAATATCAGACTTGGTAAAGAAGCTGGAATACCTGAGATATTTTTAGCACTCTGCTTCAGATCTATTCCCTGAACCCTTAGCAAGATCTATTTTCCATTAAGGGTTTTGATAAAAACTTGGAACTAACTCCTCAAGATCTGGATCTGGCCACTATGGTCTCAGCTCTACTGGTATCTTGGATCAAAATGATATATTTGGGAATTTTTTTTTAGTGAGAGGAGAGGGCACTCTGCCAACCAAGGTGACTTGGTTCCCTATTGCATGTATGGATCCAACATGGAACCACTGTAGAAAAGAGAATCGACTACAAAGGGTTGCCTCGATAACCCTCACTGTCTAAACCCAGATCCCAATTGGTCTTTGAACAAAAGAGAGAAGTTATGGGATATTGTCATCGAACAATTGTTTTTGTGGATCCTTTGATTCACCATCAATAGAGATTGTAGATCTGACGAAGAGGGCCCATTTCCATTCCAAAGAAACTGGGTCTGTGTCCCGAGCAAGAGTTGTTTGCGAGTGGTGGTCTCGACGAACTATAGCGCTCAAATACGTTGTCCAAAGTCATGGTCCAATGGCAGTTTTCACAAGGGAGGAGACCCTAGGTGTCACGCCCCCAATCTTTTTTTTTCTTAATTGGGCGGGTGCGGCACCGCCTAAGTCATTAAGATATTCCATCGTTAATAAACTTCACGGACTACGCCTTAACAATTCACAATCGTTATGAATTTATAACATTAAATCATTAACAATACTTGATAATAAAACCAGCATAACAATAATCAACACAGTAGAATAGTAATAATTATCTTTTTATTACAATGATAAAGTTTACAATTTGCGAAGAGATGTGATCGATGTTCAATGCCTCAAATGGTTCGCAACCTGCCCATATTTATATGCTCCTAACTATGCGCTCCTTTATTCGGCTAATGCTCCAATTATGTCGATGAATACCCCCTCGCCCATGTTTTGCATGTCGGCTTGGGTTATTCATCGTTCAGCCCCCCACCGCATATAAATATCTCCGCACTCCCATATCTATACATGTTCCGCGCGTTCACATGTGATGGCGGTCTCAATACCTGGTTATTTTTGCGAGGAGGTGGGGCGCGCGCCTGGGCAGAGCCGCAGGTCGCTACATTCTCCCCCACCTGAAGTCATTGTCGTCCCGACAATTCCTGCTCTCCTCCTCAAATTTCTGTCATACTTCGCGATCTTGTCCTTCCATCTCCAAAGTGAATCCTCCGTCTCCCAGCTCTCCTCCTCCGGTGCATCCTTCCATCTGCAAAGAAATTCCCGTCATCGGTGACAACCAACACCAGTAGTTCTGAGACTCACAATCTTCTCCAACTCTAGTCCTGGCCTATCCACAATCCCGGCTGGTCCTCTCGTTGGTTCAACTCTCTCTGGATGGTCTAAATCAAGTCGACATCCCTTCAACTGACTCACATGAAAAACTGCGTGTTTCATGTTCATATGGCGCGGAAGCTCCAGCTCGTAAGTAGCTTCCCCCACTCTCTTCTTTACTCAGAATGGTCCCTCGTACTTCCGTGTCAGTTTGTTCGTCGTCCCCTTGGCCGGTTGAAACTGCTCCCCAGTAATCCTGAGAAACACCATATCCCCTACATCAAAGTGTGCTTCTCGCCTCCCACGATCAACATACTTTTTCATCCTCCTTGCAGCTTCATGCAAGCGCAACCGTGCTAGCTCCAAGGTCTCTTCCCAAGCCTTCATGAACCTCTTCACATGAGGGCTTCTCAAGAAGCCTCCCGTTACCATGGTATGTGGTGCAACCGGCATCTTCCCATTTACCAACTCAAATGGGCTATACCCCGTTGCGGAACTCTTCTGAATATTGTAGTTGAACTGAGCAATATCCAAGAGTTCGGGCCAATTCTTCTGATCAACTGTCACATAGTGTTGCAAGTAGTCCTCCAGCAGTGCGTTGATCCTCTCGGTCTACCCATCTGTCTGCGGATGGTAACTCGAACTCATCAACAACTCTGTCCCAACCAACTTGAACAATGTAGTCCAGAATCTCCCTGTAAATCACGGATCTCTATCCGACACAATACTCAGTGGCATTCCCCAATACTTCACTATGTTCTTAAAGAACAATTCCGCTATCTGCTCAGCTCCACAAGGTATCTTTATAGGAACAAAGACAGCATACTTGGAAAAACGATCGACCACGACCATAATCCCATTATACCCCTACACCTGTGGTAACTGAGTGATGAAGTCCATCGAGACACTCATCCATGGTCTCTCTGGGATCGGTAAAGGCTGTAGTAGTCCTCCCTACCTTTGATTATCCAATTTGTCCTGCTAAAAAATGGTGCACGTATGTACATACTCCTCCATATCCTCTCTCATCTTCTCCCAAAAGAACCCTCTCTCCAATAACGCCAAAGAACGACGCTGCCCTGGGTGACTTGCCCACGGAGAATCGTGGCATTCCTTCAAAAGGTGTCTCCTGAGTCCGGATGACTTTGGCACATAGAGTCGGTTTCCAAAGAACAAGAATCCCTCCCTTAGGAAGAACCTTCGTGTCTTCCCTTCCTTTACCTGTTTCACTATATTTTGCGCTAAAGCATCGGTTCCAATACTTTCTTTGATCTTATTCTGCATCTCTTCTGACATCTGAACTCGATTTCTACCCCTTGCTGCCCAGTCTTCTTCCTCCTCCAATGCTGCGAGCTGCCCCTTCCTGCTAAGGGCATCTGCCACTGCATTGTGCCTACCTGGTCGATACTCGATAGTCATGTCAAACTCTGCCAAGAAGTCTTGCCAACGAGCTTGCTTTGTAGAAAGCTTCGGTTGTGATGCAAAATAACTGGCTGCAACGTTGTCAGTCTTGACAACAAAAGGCTTTCCAATTAAGTAGTGCCTCCATATGTGAAGACAATGGATGATGGCAGTCATCTCCTTCTCATGGACCGGATACCTCCGTTCTCTATCCTGCAACTTCCGACTCTCATAGGCCACTGGATGCCCATCTTGCATAAGAACTCCTCCTATGGCAAAATCTGAAGCATCTGTGTGTACCTCGAATGGTCTCCCGAAGTCAGGTAACTTCAGTATCGGTGCTGTAACCATCCTTCTCTTCAACTCATCGAATGCCTTTTGGCATTTCTCTGTCCAACACCACTTCTTGTCCCTTTTCAGTAGGTCTATCAGTGCCGATGTTACTTTGGAGTAACCTTCTACGAACTTTCGTTGGTAGTTGGTCATGCCCAAGAACACCCTCATATCATGGACATTCTTCGGTTCAACCCAGTCCTCGATAGCCTTTACCCTGCTCGGCTCCATCCGTATGTACCCCTGTCCAACGATGTGCCCCAGGAACGGTATCTCTGTCTGAGCAAACACACACTTAGACTTTTTCAAGAATAACTGATTCTCCCTCAGTGCCTTGAAAACCATCGCCAAGTGTTTCTTATGATCCTCCATGTTATCACTGTAGACCACTATATCATCTAGGTATACCACCACGAACGAGTCCAAGTACGGTCGTAGGACATCATTCATCAAAGTACAAAATGTCACAGGAGCGTTGCATAACCCAAAGGGCATAACAAGGAACTCAAAACTGCCATACCTTGTTACGATTGCGGTCTTCTTCTCGTCTCCTTCGGCAATCCGCACCTGATAGTAACCATGCCTTAAGTCTAGCTTGGAAAACACTCGAGCCTTCGCAAGCTTGTCGAAGCAATCTGCAGGCAATGGCAAAGGATACCTGTTTCTCACCGTCTGCTTGTTCAATGCACGGTAGTCATAGCACATCCTTAGCTCATTGCTATCCTTCTTTCGTTGGAATAATATTGGAGCTCCATATGGGGACCTTGAAGGTCTAATGAAACCTACATCAGCTAACTCCTTTAGCTGTCGTTTCAATTCCTCCAACTCAGGCCCAGACAACCGATAAGGTGCTTTAGCCGGGGGTTCCTTCCCTGGTTCAAGCTCAATGCTGTGGTCCACCGCACGCCTTGGTGGAAGCTTTTTTGGAAGCTCGTCAGGTATCAAATCTGCATATTCGGCAAGCACATCAGAAATCTCAGCTGAAATAGGCGTCCCCGCTTCATCACCATCGACTCCTTTGCACACCACCGCATATGTCTCCACGTCTGATTCCTTCATAGCTCTCTCCAAACTTAGTGCAGAGACATGTTGCACATTGACCTCCCTCCTTTGCCTATGTGTGGGCAAAGTCCAAGTCCGTGTCTGTCCAACCAACACCACCTCATCACAAAAGGGAACAAAAATAGCCTTGTTGCCCTTCAAGAAATCCTGCCCAAGTATTACGTCGAAGTTGTTCATCTCCATCACTGTGAAGTCCAACTGACCCGTCCAGTCTCCTGCTTGTACCGGCACTTCGTGTGCCAAACCCGTCACCTTGGCCTTGGAGTTCACTGCCTTGACTTCCATGTTGGATGGAAGGATCGTCAGCCCAACAGCTCTAGCCAACCATGTCATCATGAAATTATGGGTGGCCCCTGTGTCCACAAGAGCTTGAGTGGTTTTCCCATGAACCACCAAGTCTACGAACCCCAGGCTGTTCATCCATGCTTTCTCCATAGTTTTATCAGCTTCACCTGTCGTGAGCAACCCTGCTCTGATACCACCTGCCACGCCCCCAATCTTTTTTTTCTTAATTGGGCGGTTGCGGCACCGCCTAAGTCATTAAGATATTCCATCGTTAATAAACTTCACGGACTACGCCTTAACAATTCACAATCGTTATGAATTTATAACATTAAATCATTAACAGTACTTGATAATAAAACCAGCATAACAATAATCAACATGGTAGAATAGTAATAATCATCTTTTTATTACAATGATAAAGTTTACAATTTGGGAGGGCGACCGCCTGTGCACACCCGCACGGCGATCCACCAAGACTCCGCCGAAACCAAGTTACAATATGTAATATACGCCCTCGTGTCGTCGGGCCAGCGGGCGCACCGTGCACGACCCCACCACCACTCACACGACGTACCAATATATTATACCTCCGCACGAACTCAGCGTTGGGCGGGCGCACCCCGTGCACGTCCTACTGCCAACACCCAAGTAATGAACAGTCATTCAGGTGGGCGGGCGCACCCCGTGCATGACCCACCATCACACCCAAATAATACACAGTCGTTCGGGCGGGCGGGCGCACCCCGTGCACGACCCACCGTCACACCCAAATAATACACAGTCGTTCGGGCGGGTGGGCGCACCCCGCGCACGGCCCACCGTCACACCCAAATAATACACAGTCATCCGGGCGGGCCGGCGCACCCCGTGCACGACCCACCGTTAACACCCAACAACCTGTTATGTTGCTGCTGCACGAACCGGCGCCGGGCGGGCGGGCGCATCCCGTGCATGACCTTGCCCACGCCTTCACCCTGTGACTACGTGTGCTGCCGAACGCCACCGAAACCTGAACTCTGTCTCGTCCTTCGCCCGGCTCGGCGGGCACATCTGCTCCCCTGTGGTATCTGCGCTATGAGTGCTCTACCCTTGGTGTGAAGAGATGTGATCGATGTTCGATGCCTCAAATGGGTCGCAACCTGCCCATATTTATATGCTCCTAACTATGCGCTCCTTTATTCGGCCGACGCTCCAATTATGTCGATGAATACCCCCTCGCCCATGTTTTGCATGTCGGCTTGGGTTATTCATCGTTCAGCCCCCCACCGCATATAAATACCTTCGCACTCCCCTATCTATACATGTTCCGCGCGTTCACATGCGATGGCGATCTCGATACTTGGTTATTTTTGCGAGGAGGTGGGGCGCGCACCTGGGCAGAGCCGCAAGTCGCTACACTAGGGGAGGCGTTGCGCTGAAGGACTGACCATTGCCTGAGATCACCAGGCTCCCCGCTTACATAGGTTGCTGCAATAATAGCGTAGGCCTTGGCTGCTCAAACTGCAAAAAAAAAAAAAAAAAAAAAAAAAAAAAAAAAAAAAAAAAAAAAAAAAAAAAACAGAAAAAAAACAGAAACTAGCCATCTTCCTAGATACCTACTAATAATATTTTTATAACAATTAATTACAATGAAACAAATTAATCAAAATTTAAAATATTAATAATAGTAATTATAATACAATTAGAGTTAATAATTAAATTAAAAATACTGATTATCTTAGTAATGGAAAATATTTCAACGAAATTAGATCAAGTAGAATTACAATAAGAATTGAAAAAATTCAAATAAGATTAATTAAAATAAAAATTGTTGACTTTTATTTATTTTTAATAGTTTGATTAATTATAAAAGCATATTATTTTTATAATTTATTTAAAAAATTAAACTTGAGTGAACTAAATCAATCTGAGAATTAGTGATTTATAAGAAATAATACATACTTTCTTCATAAAATCAATTTAAATAAGATATTATTATATCAATTCTATAGTGAAGTTAGAAAGTAAAATGATATAATTTTTATATTTGAATATATGATATAGAAACTATTATTTCATTAGTTTTTAGAAAATTATTTATCAAAACAAAAAACACATTTACTCAGAGTCTTTTCTCTTTGAATAGGCTATATTCTAGATGAATATCATAGGTTTTTATAAACTTGGAGGTCAAAAATCCTCGATAACTTGACCGATTCAAATTCACTGGAACTACTCAACACAAATAAATTCAAAAGTGATATAAAATTCATGAAATGACACAACCTCTCCAATTTTATTTATTTTTATTTTGTATCTTAATTATCAAGGCAACATTAATAATTAATAATTATAATTAACAATTTTCTGTTTATAATTTTAATTATCATGTCCATGGTACATAACATTATAAGACATTACAACATCTCTTAGACAACACCTCTTAGTACAACAAGTATTTTGAGGATTACAATTTTATGGGCACCCCAAGATTAAAAGAGGGACACTTATTTAAGGATCATCACCTTGGGCTCTCTTTGATTTAAGGGCCCTTTGAATTGTAGCTTGCTTCCCTCTTTTGATGTCCAAGACCACTTTCTATTGTGTTATGTATAAATAAGTTTTCCTTCCCATTGTAGGATTGAGCCCTTGATCCTTTTCTAACCCTTCGAAAAAAGGCTCACTTCTCTCACTTTGGATTTGGATCTCAAATCATAACTCTTCTTCTCAATAAGATTGATAATTTGAAGAGCAAGAGACAGGGAAGAAGGAGGATCCTCCAAAAACTTAAAATTTTAGATAGAGAAAACACCTAACTTATCAACTTGGCTAGGTGTCATGGATTCCTCACCCAACTCTTGGATGAGGAAAGCAGCCCTGCTAGAGAGAATGCCACATGCCAAACATGATTAAAAAGAGAAAGACCCAGCCCTCACAAACTTTACCTTGTCCAAAACAATCTCAAATACATGCATATCTTGAAATTTTGAAAAAAAAGACCAGATTTATAAAGAGAGAAAATGATCTTACCAATCGTTTCATCATAGAGAATACCCAAAAATAAGCCATTACCATGACTATCCCTATGAAGTTCTCTATCCTCCACGAATACAACCTTTGCACCCTCTCCAACTTTTATACCCATCATTCTGACCATCATTTTTTAAAACCAAGAATATTCCATAAAACTTGGATTTGTATTTCTTCTACTAGCCCCTCACGAAAATCCACTTCAACATAAACCTTCACTCTTTAATACTGCAGAGGTCCAAGAAGAAAGCCCACATCTTCTGCTTTGAAATATATTTGCACATGGGATCAAAGTTGATAATCCATCTTTGAAGGACCCCAACAACAATTTGCATCCACGAATTGGGGGAAATGAAAGTTTAAACGATGTCCCCTCATTGCAAGAGTCAGAATAAAGGACCACGCTGCATAATCAAAAGTCTTCACCCATGACCATACATATATTAAGGTTTTAGTAATGGTCGGTAAGAATTTATATATTTATATAAATTTTTACCATATGTAATATGAGTTGGAATTCTGATTCATTTTTAAAATAAAGATGAAAAAATTAGTTTAGTTAGAATGTTAAAGATAGCAAAAGATATTCTGATTCTAACGGTTAATCTTAAAAAAATAGCTATAGTAAAAATAAGCATTAAAAATTAGTTGAATAATTTCTGATATATGATTAATCATTTTGTTTTGTTTTATTTAATTTTTAATAAAATAATATAAAATTCAAAGTTAAGTTAAGTTATCTTAATAATAATAATAATAAGAAATAAATATTGTAAATATATAATTAAAATACAGTTATTAGATAATATACTAATATTCAATTATTAGATTCAAATTTTATTATATTAAAATATTGTAAAATATTTAATGGAGTAAATATATAATATATATAGATATAAATTATTAAATTATTATAAAAAATAATAATAAATATTAATAATAAATATATTTACGAAAAGAAGGTGGGATCCAACTTCTACGTAACTTCCAAATATCCTTCATGTTAATCTTAACAACAGGCTTTTCAATTTCAATGGCCTCTCTCAGCTTCCTATGATGGAAGTGATCAACCATTACAATGACCCAAGAATCCTCAACACAAACATGGTGATTGGATTTCACCCCATGTTCAACTAACACTGAGGAATGAAAACGATTGTGCTTAATATTTGTTTCATGTTAATGGAGCGACCTGTTTCCCAATGTAGGGAATCCTACGAGAACACAAAGTGCATGTCTTTAGGGTTTACAGTGTCTTTGACATATCTAAGAGAATTTCTAATGGTATTAAGGGCTTTGAAGGGAGCATAAACTTTGTTCTTCTTGAGAATATGATAAATCTTATCATGGTCCCTTGCATAAAGGGAAGCTAAACGCTGGAGATTATATCATCTCGAAAAAGTTAAATCCTTGATTCTTTACTAGCCCTTGATCAATATGGATCACAAAAGTCTAAAATTAAACATTATATATTATTTTTATTTATATTTCTATGCAAAAATTTACATGTATATGGGCGCAATTTCTTCCTAATAATTTGCTTATTTACCAAAATTTAATGAATTGTTGAAATACTTTAGTTTTTAGAGGGAAGAATTCATCAAATATTACACATATATATCACTATGCAAAATTTTGGGTGTACATATACATATTAAGGTTTTAATAATAGTTGATTAGAAGAATTTGATGAATTCTTTTAGTAACTCATTTTTGGATAATAATATATATAGATATCCAAAATTTTATGTATATATATGTATTAGAATTTTAGTAATGGTTGGTAAGAATTTAATCTTCTATTTTTTTTTCTTTCTAAACTTATATATTTTTTCCTTATTCTAATTAAAATTTATTTCAATTTAAATTTAAAAATTTCATTTTGTTTTATTTTATTCAATCTTAATCCAATTCAATATGATTTATATATCTTTTAATTAATTTTTAATTCCATGTTCTCTCTACTTTCCTTTCCCTATTTTACTTTTTTTAATCCATATTCATCTAATTTTCCTTTCTTAATTTATAATTTTAACTTATTTGATTAAAGATTGTCTATCTAGTATTAATTAAACTTTACTTATATTATAGTATCATATCACCAAAATCCATTATATAATATTGCCTATTTTTCTTTTGCTTAAAAACTATATCTAATTTAATATAAGTTATTAACCATGGTTAGTTTTTTAATATCAATTTTATTATTTTAATTAATTTGAACCCATCAAATAAAATATTGTTTAATTTATTATTTTTTACCAATTTTTGTTAATTTTAGTAAATTTATATAATTAATTTTATTTGATAATATTTTTCATCCCTAAAAACCATTTATTAATTATGGGCAATTTGACCTAATTTTTTACTGCACTTTGTTCTTCTTAATCTAATTCCTATAATTTTATTTAATGTTAATTTTATTAACTTTATTCTTATTATTGATAGTATTTATTGTAATTTGATCTTTCTCTCTAAAATCAATAATTATTAACCAACCTAGATCTATCTTAACTCAGCATCTACCAAGAGACGAGAGAGATCAAATCTCTTTGCATCTTAAGATATTTCCATTTCAAGATATTTGATCCCTTTCGACCCTTCGCAGATTAGTTGATATGGATCTACTTTAAATAGGCTATATTCCACATAAATACCATGAGATCTCATAAACTTAAAACTTATTTTTATTTTTATGTATTTTGACCAAGTCAAAATGTTTATAATATATGATAAGACATTACAAAACATCTCTAGCATATGTAAAAATTATTTTAAGTTAATAATTATTATATATTGTTTTTAGTTCACATTCTTCTTTACTATCCTATAATTAAGATTTAATTTATTTATTATTGGTGCTAATAGTCTTCCTATCAATAATATATAGTACATAGTATTTTAGAAAAAAACTCAATATCAAAAAATTCATATATTTAATAATAATTATTTTTTAAGTATAATATATAATATATTTAAATAATTTCGAATAAGATTTATTCATGTTTATTATAAATTTAATCAATTTTTCAAAAAAAATAAATTTTTTAAAACAATTTTTTCTGCTAAATTAATTTAGAAATAAATGATAAATAGTTTCTAAAATAATGAAATAATTTAATATTAATATAACATCACACATATGGTATATACAATAACAATGCATGTTTTACCTTTTGGCTGATCCGTAATGAAGCCCATCAATGATTGTGTTAATGGTAATCACAATTTTTTTAATTTTGACAAATCTGGATGCACCGCCAATTTTGCATTCGCTTAATTCTAAAAGTAATTAGAATAATATATAATATATATATATATATATATATATATATATATATTTTTTCTGAGATTTATATAATGTTTCAAATTAGCAATAAGTATATACTATATTTTTATATAAATCATGTGTAAATTCAAAAACAAAATTAGTCTTCTCACATAAACCTATGCTCTAAAATTTACCTTTTAGCTAATGCCTTTGATAAGGCAGATGGGAAAAGTAATCACTTTCCCATGAAATTACTTTGTGAGCGCTGTATGAATTCTATCAAAACTTTGCAAATTACTATGCCAATGGTATCGATGGCAGGTTATATCCATCGACATCTTAGAATTACCTTGGTATATTCAGTATGTATTGTGTTTATATAAAATTAAAATTAAATTTTTATTTTTATTTTCATTCTCATTTATATACATAAATATAAAAGAAATTTAATTAGATTTAATAGATAATATGGTAAAAGTGGATAAAAGAAAAGAGAGCAATAAATTTTATTCATGTCAAAATGGACAGTGACAAAGTTGCAGATTTACTAGCAAACATTGGGGTGGAACAGGACCAGATCCTACATTCTGGGATTATCAACATTATAGATGACCACAATCAATTGCAAGCTTGCATTGACCTGGTGCACAAGGAATCTCAACTCCCGGATGCAGGGGTTAACTACAACAGTTAATATGATTAGATGGAGCGGCGACGAACGGGGCGACCACATGGCCCTTTGCAACTTTTCCAATGCCACCTTGAATGGCATTCATGGCACCTTGCAGGAGCCATTTAATGCCTGCACTAGTCGAGGCAGGGCCATTACCCACATAACCATGGAGCCGAAGAAATTTCCTGTTATTCTGCCCCTGATTCACTGTGTCTGCCCTCTGCAGGCGGGAGATCCGAATGAATGCACCATCATTGGCCGTAGATGTTGGCTTTTGAGCTGCATTGATTTGGGTAATGGCTTCCACCATTCCCACACCAACCTCTGCAATTCGGCTCACAACCTACATCCCTCTGTAATTTCCTTGTATAGCTCTTCTGTCAATTCCTCCTTTGTTCCTATTGACATTCTCCCT
The DNA here is from genome assembly GCA_000404065.3 of Pinus taeda. Taxonomy (NCBI): domain Eukaryota; kingdom Viridiplantae; phylum Streptophyta; class Pinopsida; order Pinales; family Pinaceae; genus Pinus; species Pinus taeda. Next base: position 242,492 of record APFE031334558.1, on the reverse strand, counting down.
GTTCCCATATCCACCATGGTCCGCCATCGTATGCGTAGTCGACGTGGAGGCACGCGAGGCGGAATTTCTCGTTCCCCTACTCTGCCTAGCCCCGATTCTGCTTCCCCTGCCTCCTCTACCGAAAATCCCCACCGGCACAGTTTCACAAGTCGGTACCCAGATATGAGAAGTGGCAAAGGAAGAGCTTGCCTCGATAGCTCGGGTCGTGAAGATGCAGCTGTTCGCACTGCCACCTTTCCCCTGCCTCCGCATCCTGCTCCTCACACCACGCAGTTTCGGTTTCGCAGCTCTTTGAACCGCCCGGTTATCATAGTTACTGTCTCAATTACCATCATAGAAGAGACCGAGCAACATGTTCCCCTGGATAATTCTACGGAGGAAGCGAACAGAGTTGGCCTGAGCAGCAGGAACCGGGGCAACAATGGCAAGCAGGAAGTTGATGAGGACGGAATAGAAGGCATGTCAAAGCTATTGCTGGCAGTCAACATGTTGAGACGAGTGTACACAGTTACATGCAAGCCTCGGAAAGCCGTCTGGGTGACACGTCAAGCCCGCGTGTTGAGGCTTGTAGCATGGAGGAAGGCCATTAGGTGCTGGGACGTGGTGAGTCGGACAACTCGGATGATTGGGCGTGTCTAATTGTGGAGGAGCCCGCTTCGGAAGACTAAGCGCCATGTGTCGTGCCTGCCAAGTGGAATTTTTGTCTTGTTCTTGGTTTAGTTTATGTCCAGTCTTATGTGTTTTCAAGATAAACTGTTGGTCTGGTCACCCTGTCTTGGTAATGATCTGTTTAACTTCGCCACCCCTGTGTGGGTTATTTTTTGGACTGGTTTCCCCTCTGTTGGGGCAGTGAAAGAAAATTATCATGGATGTGTGTTGATTGAGGCCAGGTTCCTTTGTGGCCAAGACTCATTGTAACTACCCTTTTTTGTATCATATTTATAGATTAACCTTACTTAGAAAAAAAATAATATGGTAAAAGTGATTTTGGTGTTGATTTGGTACTATCTTTAGGGTGACATGTGGATCTAAAGTGTCATTCTATCTATTACTTATTAATAGTATAACTGCATTGATATGACACGATGTAATCATCAAGCGACTTTTATTTAGTGATTTAGACTTGGAATTTGTTAAAATTTATATTGTCAGAAAGCTCTCAATGAACAAAAGACAATGGTGGTGAGTAATGATTAGTAACGATGATGGCTTTACAAATGAGTATTGCGTTGAGTAATAAGGGAATTTTTTTATAACCCACATCTCGTTAAGGTGACCTCGAGGGTTAGGTGTGTGTTACAATGTGGTATCATAATCGTGGTTCAACATGATGCTTGGATGGGCTAGGAAACAGACCAAATAGATAAAATTCAAGAACACAATCCCTTGTAATTATGAGATTTGCTTGGACACAAGTTAAAGCCTAAATATTGAATACCCTTGCATAAAGGGTTTTTTGTGGTTCGCGGACACCCTAGTCAACGGTTGGCACTACGTCCATAGAAAAATCTGGGTTGATCGACCCCAAAGGGAATTTAACCCCGCGGCCCACTAGCTAGGCCTGACCCCAAGGGCTTCAGGGAGAATGGATCCTGTGACCTCCCGATGGTGAGGCACTGATTTTGACCAACTGACCTAACCCCTGGGGCTCCCTTGCATAAAGGGGTTGATCTGTGAAGTTTTTCCACTTGTTATAATGGAAAATACCTAAAGAAGATAAATGGTAGGGCATGACAATAATATTGCTAACCATGTTTTGGAAATACCAATACTGCTTGAACTTAACCTTAGATAAGGGGTCATATTGAACAACTGTGTAGAAGAATACTCCCTTAAAGAGGGAGTTATATCCTAAAGATGAAAATGTGAAAAGGAGTATGCAATCCTATGTTTCATGTTGGTCTCAATTTAGTTCAAGAATACTCAAAAAAGGAAAGTGTGCCAAAAATATTTTTCATACAAACTCTGCTACAAATGTGTGTGTGTGTGTGTGTGTGTGTTACGATGCCATACATGATTAAGGTAATGTTGAATACCTTGATTAATGCATAGAGTAGATGCATGGATGTTTATATAAATGTGGAATAGGATGTATAGCTTGATATAAGCATGGAAGCTAATTTTTTGTGTATGGACCATAATTTAAGAACCTTTTTAAGATAGAGATAGTACAAGTACTCACCTAAAAAGTAAGTTAGAGTGCTATATATAGCAAGTTCTTATATGAAAGGGAAAAGTTTATTTGTAATGGAATTCTATGGCTACAAAGACTATACATAGGAGCAAGGATAAAGCTCCCAATCATGAATTGATTTCTGTAAGCCCATGTTGAAGATATAAGGATGATGTTGGTTGCTTTTTAGGCACTAGGACCAATTGGCCCTCTCATCGATATCATTTTTACATAGGGATGAATGAGAAGACCAATAGAGTAACATTTGATCAGATCAAAGAGTCGAGTTCTTTGATCTTGCTAGATCAAATAATTACAATAAGTGAGTTACATGTTGAAAGTAGTCGCCTAAATGGACTACAAAAAAAATTGTTAGGATAATAGATTTGTAAAAGTGGTACAATGATGTAATATGAGATGCAAAGAAGGCTATACATGCTTTGAAAGTGATCAAGCTAAAAATTGCTACACTATTTCAAGATCAAGTTGTAATGCTTGCATGCATGGAAATGCACAAGGGAGGAGTCCCCTTGATTATTATGGAAGATAATCTAGGATAAAAGTCTTGTTAAGAATATTAAAGGATATGGATAAGGATTATTGCATATATTTAATAAGTTGAAGTTATGATTGAACTTGTGAAAATTTCCTTAAGAAACTGAATGCAAAATTCCATCAAAAAGGGTAGATTGAGATGGAGATTAGACATGATGAATTTGATATGGCCGATGAGAAAAATGGTGTTGTAGACTTCAGGTTATGTAAAGGATTCAATGGAGAGGCTAGAGTCCCTTGGAATTCTTGGGATTAATCTAATTCACCTTTCTTTGGATTGAGAAAGATGAATTTTGATAGCAATTTAAGCATGAAAATGTTGTTAAACATGAGGAAATAATAATGAATTGTGGTGCATATATACTAAGTAAATATTTGATAATCACCATTGGTTATAAAAGTGTTGTAGCACATGCATTGTGATTGGTTTACTAGTTGACATCATTACTTTGATTGTGAACATGAATAGATGCAGATTTCTATAAAGAAAGTCACACTTATTAGAAATGTGAATGAGTGCAGTAGAAGTACCTCCAACCATAAAAAAAAACCGAGAATAATGACAAGGGATTTCTTGTTTAAAAGTCATGGTGAAGTTGTGGGAAATCCTAGGAAATATCGACTAGTTAAGAATCAGGTAAGAATCCATTTAGACAAATTTTATATCTTTAATGATAATTTTGTAATTAAATGTCTAGCTGAAAATAGTACCCAAATAAGGTATGATCAAGGTAGAAAACTATCAACAAACCAAGATAGTAAATCTTGGCAATACACATATGCTTTGAGTTGTCATGATTGACAACAACTAAATGAGTGAGTATAACACTCATGAGATGGATTATGTGTGGAAATGTGAAAGTTCTAATGAATGCATTCAAAAAATGCATGATTATATACTTCAAGAATTATGCAAGTATATTTCCAACTGAACTAAGTCAAGCATGAGATCACATTAGTAATAAATGCACGATGTGCATGTGGATATGAGCATTGACCTAATGATTTCTAAGCCTTGAAACAAGCAATATCATTTTGACATGTTGAGTGATCTGGTAGGCACATGTAGATGGGTGATTATCTTCTCTACTAATAAGAAACAAAATAAATAATAGCAAATGCGAAAATTATATGACACCGAATGCTAAAAGTGTGTTGGTGAAGCATGAATGTGTCATTGTCATTGATACCTAGTGCGGTATGCTAGAATTCTTGAGATGCATTCCTGAGTTGTTATGACATGATTATGTTATGACACCCATATTATGAGTTATGATACATATGCTTGGTACACTAAGGGGTTGCATATTTGGATGGAGCAAGCATTTTCATGATTGCATGACCTAAAGGGAAAGAACTTAAAAAACATTAAGAAAATTTTTAAGTATTGAAATGAGTGGTGTGAATTCCTCATCCCATATGACAAAGTGTAATGGATGAAACATGTAATTAGTGAAACAAAATGATTTTTCCATTGTTGGTTTTGGTCTTCTAGTTAAAGGAATAAATGTTTGAATTGAATTTTGATATACATGGAATGCTAGTGATGCATATACCTAATGTAATGATAGATCCTTCCAATTTATGTGATATATATGTGAGAATTTCAAGATCATTTCAAGAACTATTTTAGATGTTATAATGAAAGGAATTGATGCATGCATACTAAAAATTGTTTGGTTTATTGGAAGTTCATAATTTAGGTGGAATGGCCTTGGATATGGCAATGAATGTAAGCCCATAATGAAGGTTGGGTACTACCACCTATAGGAGCCAAAAATCTTGAGAAAGATCTTACGCTTATGAAAAACTTGTTTCTATTTGATAGAAATTATTGTGATGATATCTCATAGAAATGGCATGTATGTGATAATGGGGATATGATATATCTACCCATGAAGGATAAATGATGGTTGTTGAGATGGAAAGCTTAGGAAAAAAGGTCATCATACTGACATTGGAACATTGAGATATGTTTTGATCACCATGAATTCTTTAACATTGATGTGTTGTGCCATGATCGAGAAAACCAGTGGGATGCGTTGACTATAATATTATAGGTCACTTTGAACTTCATATGTAAGAAAACCTTGGTAAGATGGATTTCTTGAGGGGTTGTTTAGCAAAGAGAGTGATGCCTGACCTTGGAGGGTTAGTGACTGCAAAGAAGAGGTGACTTAAATGAATATGATATGAATCATTCTTGTTACATGCTAATTGGGATAATCAGTCCATTGGGTGTGTTCAAGAAATAAATGAATTGAATTGTTGCCTATGAAAATCTTGTGAAGCAATGAACGACCATATAGATAAGTACTATACTAAATTACACAATTATCTTGAAATCCATGATTACATTGTCAAGATAAACATTCTTATGCATAAGATAATTGCAGTATAAAATGAATATAATGTACATATTTATTCAATGATTGATGTAGGCATCTACTAGAATGCTAGAAGTTTGGAGGTACCCAGAAAATGAGGATGAATGGCTCTACTAAAGTAGTAACGAAAGGGGCATGGAAAATGTTGCTAATGTAAAGGAGGATAGTGGAATTGGTGTAGCTAAAAGAGGCGCTATGTATACTATTGTAGTGAATAAAGACATGCTGACAGTGTTGGATACCGCCAACATACAAGGGGGTCTCCTCGATGTGAAGTCCCAATTAGACCTCACACCATTTGGAGTAGGAGCCCCATTTGGAGTATCGACCTGACCACCATAAGACAAAGGTTCGTCTTGGTTTCAATGGATAACATAAGAAATTATATACATAAATCTTGAATAAGCAAGTAAGTTGACATTGTGAAACTCCGATTGCAATGTGTAAAAGGAGACCTTCACGGGGGGGAGACAAAAGTGAGCCTCTAGAAGGAAATAATAGCACTAACCTAAGAGAGACACATAAGCAAAGAAAGATTCATTAGTTATCTTGCAAAATAGTTCACATAGACATGACGATCATTAAATACATACAACACACCTTCAACAAGATAAGTACTAAGGCCACCAAAATAGTTCAATTTCCTTAGTAGATATGAGCAAAAACTTATATAGAAAACATCTAAATAATAGTCCTAAGACATTCACAATGCATGCATGAAAATGTGTTGGCTCATAGATCTTAAATATTAGGTGAAAGATACAAGTACACAGTTACAATGGTGATGCACTAGTTCCAATAGTGGAACATTAAGTCACTTCTTGCTTCTCCAAATAATAGTTTTCTCTCCTATGCCAAGTAGAGAAGCCAAGACTAGCTCTCCAAAGCTTAAGCATCCAAAATCCTTTTGCTCGAGTTAAGAGGTTTCTCTTATAATAAGGGGGATGACCTGTCATATCCCCATGTCTCTTGAGTTACTCTCATGACTCTTGGACTTCTAATGTGTCCTTTGGAATTCTAAACAACTCTTGAGCTTCTAATGACTTTTGGACTTCTCCTAAAATCATTTTGTCCATATATGATTACGTGACTTTTCATATTCCACATATGACTCTTGGACTTTCACACATTACATTTTGTACTTTTCTTGAGAATATATCATTACGTTCCACATGATGATGTGGCATGACACATGGTCACATATTGACCATTATGATGTCACTTGTACAAATTAAAACTTGACAATGATGACATGGACTTCATGATGAGGTGGCAATGCCAAGTTGTCTTCCTTGCTGCTTCATCTCACATTCTTGATTGTGGATATAATATATGCTTCATCTTCATGAAAGATCCACTTTATTTCTCATATTCACCCTCCAAAGGGTCTTTGATCATATCAAATCTTTTGAGTCATCATGTAATGTCTTCTTTCTACCTTGGTCCATGATTTTCTTAATGTCATGATAGATTTCTTAGTGCTTCTTCTCTGCAGGTGTTTCTTCATGTTCTCTCCCTGCTATATGCTCTTGAGTATCACCTTGTCATTATTGGAAGGCAATAATTCCAATGCAAATCATTCATGACGTGGCAAGATCAGTCTTAAAAACATCTATTTTATCCCTACCTAGCTCATAGAATGATATACCCATGATAGGTCTGTGAGAGGGTTAAAAGAAGCAGGCGTGATTAAGAGGATGCAGTCAAAATCATTATTGGCTTAGGAGGGTTCCACTATTCATTTTTACTGCACCATGCACTATGAAGAAGAGCTCTCCTTGGGCTACCACAGTGGAGGAAACTGAAGGGACAATGTGGAAAGCTTCATTCTTCAAGGTTGCGCCATGCGCTCCAAAGAAAAGAGAGGGAAGCATAAAATAATAGTTTGGCCAATTAAGGGTGAGGGGAGACATCCTTCAACCTTCCCTACTGTGCCACGTGCTCAATGGAAGAGTCAAATGAAGGCTTAGGGTGCATGAGTGCACTGGGAAGGAGGGAAGGTGAAAGGTTGAGCCTTCAGAACTACGCCATGCACTCAAAAGGGAAGAAGACTCCTAGGAGAGAAAAGTTTGACTGATCAAAGACAAGAGGAAGCCTCATTCAACCTTACGTACTATGCCATATGCTCAAGAGGGAAATAATAGGAGGGCTTGGGTGCATGAGCACATTGGGAAGGAGGGAAGGTGAAGGTTTAGCCTTTAGTACTCCACTATGCACTCAAAGGGAAAGGAAGCTTCAAAGAGGACACAATTTGATTGATCAAGAGTGGAGAGGAGGTTTCCTTCATCCTTCTATTGCGCCATGAACCCTAGAGGAATAGGTTAATCCAAGATTGGGTGCAAAGCACAATAGGGAAGGGGGAAGGGTGAGGCTTCAACCTTCGGGAGTGCGCCATGCGCTTAAAGGAAGAGGATGCTTGAAGGAGAGCGCAATTTTCTTCAACAAGGGGCCATTGTTGTTTTATAGTGTGATTTTCATCCCATGCTAGTGCAATTTGACCCAATAGTGGATTATTTACCATTTGGAGTGCACTTTTAATTGAGGGAGGCCATGTAATGCCCCACTTAAATCTTATCCTACAAATTTTGTTAATATTTACATTATCTATAAATATTGAGAAACATTGGTCTAATATAAAATTCATGATTTCCATTATTCAAATTCCCCACTTACCTTCTCCAATTAAATATTAGGTAGGATATGGTCTCCTTCCATTATTTCATAATATATGTATTCATTTCACATTACCCAATGTACCCTCACATTTACTAAGGAGAAGATATGGTCCTCTCCATGTAATTACACCTCACATTCCCAAATGTACTTTTCAGATTTACTTGGGAGAAAACATGATCATTTCCCATTAAATTCTCAATTTTATATTCATCTCACATTTCCAAATGTACTCCTAGCTTACTTGGGAGAAGAGAAGTCAACTGTAAGGATGGATGAGAAATTAATGACATTAATGAGAGGTGGTTGAGATGGGGAAGGGAAGGAGGGTATAAAAGGAAGGGGGAAGGAAGAAAGGGGGAGGTTGGGTTCTTGCTTATGATTATGGGGGTTGGTTGTGATTGTTTGGACTTGTTATGATTTTCGGAGACCTTGGGAACCTATGGAGGCTTCTTTCTTGGGTTTGAGAGGAGAAAAGTATCTATATCTGGTTTTGCACATTCTTCTTGAGGACACACTATATCTGGTTGGACTTGGGCACGGAGGGCTAGGGAACCTGTGGAGGTTTCCTGGGCTAGGAATTTGTTTCCTAGTTGGCTGGGAGGTAAATCCGGTTGGGTCGGTGAGAAAGAGCATTCAGCTGAAGCTATAAGACAAAGGTATCATCATCAACCGCCGGAACAGGTATTTTTCCATGGACTACTCTTGTTAAGTTGATATCAATGGAATGCTCACCTTAATTTATGTTGCTTATGATAAAATGATAAGATGTTAAATGTTTAAAGCTTTGTGAGAAGGTCAGCAAGCTCCTTTTATTACTTGCAAATCAACAGGAAAATAGATCTGTTAGTGTATAATAGATTGAGGCTCTAATAATAGGAATCAGGTTCTTACACATGGTATCAGAGCGGGTTCAACCTCTAGGACCTATGGACCCTTATTTTGGATTCCTTATCAAATTGTTAATTTATTTTTACCTCCTCTTTCATACTCTAATTATTTTAAGCTCAAAAGCCCCTCCTTGGACTTTTATTTTAAAACCCTTTTCAAAATGTGCACGCTCCTTCTAACAACAAACTAGTCATGTTTTAAGCCCCTTCACACTTCCATTGATTTTCCTAGACAAGGAAATCCATACTTGACTGTCTTAGAGTGGACCATTCACTGACCGCAATGTTTCATTATGGGGCCAGACTTCCTTTTCTAAAAAAAAATAATAATTGAGATCCTGTCACTTGCTACTGTGTTGCATCCACCATTAATTAGAGTTGGCCAGAGCAGAGGTGCGATATAGATATTTTGATTGGGGATAGGATTATAATATGGCTCCGATTGATCCCCATTCCTTCACAGACTCCATGCATCCTCTAACAAAGCATGTCCATCTTTCATTGTATTTTGATTTTAATAGCAAAACGATTGATGGGTATGCGATTTTAACTCTTGAAAGTCCATATTCTAGAGATCTATATCTTGATACCAGATGCCTCAAAATCCATGGAGTTTACAATGATGCTAATAATTCCTCTTCGCCTTCTGCTTACATACCTTTCATTTTGGAAAAACCATATCCCATCAAGGGCTCTCTTCTCAGGGTTTCTCTTGTAAATCAAAGCTCTTTTGCCGTAATATTCAGAACCCATCAATTTGCTTCAGCTATTCAATGGTTGAATCCAGCACAGACCGCAGAAAAAAAATAATTCCCGTATGTATACACTCAATGCCAGTCTATCCAAGCTCGTTCTATATTCCCCTGTCAGGACACTCCCAGAGCGAGGATTCGGTACTCGGCTGTGCTAAACATTCATGAACATATGAGCTCTGTAATGTCTGCTACCCATAAGGGTCGGATAGCTCCTTCAGCAAAACCCCTTCTTCTATTTGCCTTTCCTTCTTGTTTGTAGAGGGCACTGATGCGAGTCATGCAAGTGAAGATATCAGGCATGTAGCCCATCACCAAACATCTCATCTAGCATTCTGTCGGCTTGCTCGAAGTTCCCCGTTTGGCAATAGCCATTGATGAGGGAAGTGTAAGATAACAATGTTAGCCTTGGCCACAAAGAGCTTCATCTGAGTGAGAAGCTTGTGGTCGTCGACCATGTTGCCCTCTGTGCAAAATGTTTGTATGAAAGTGGTGTAAGTGATCGCATTCGGCAAAAAAACAAATTTGGAATACATGTCGTCAATGAGCTCAAGTGCTTGTTGTAATCTTCCATGTTGGCAAATACCATCAACAACAAGCATGTTGGCTTTTTCGTCTAGTGTGCACTTGTTCTCTAACATCATCCTAGTAGGTTAAGCACGGGTCAACTTTGTGAACCCCAAAGTGGGCATGTTTCTATGGCTCTGCAATAGCATTTCGTTGTCGAAATTACATTCTGCAATTTCACCATTGAGGAATGGCATTCGAATTAGTACCTTGTCAGGTTGACTAAGCAATTTATGAGTGGTATCCTTTGGCCTAGCATTTGGTTTCTTCTATTTCATTATAATATAGGAGCCTTAAACAAGACCCCATATGAACTGCATGACCTCCCCAATTTGTAGTTGATAATCGTTGTCCAACTGTAATAAGTTTAGGATGCTCCTGCTACTTGTTGCCAAGCACTTCAAGATTTTGAATGTGTGTTCCATAAGTGTATGAACAAAAAGACCTCTCTGTGGACCCTCAGTGATTTCCAAAGGACTCACCAGCCTATAGTCCATGAAGCGAAGATTCTCCATTCTTTAGAACATCGCCTAAGAGCACCAAATTTTTGCAAGCAATTCTAAGCATCTCACTGACTTGAACTTGATAGTCAAAGTCATTATGGTGGATGTTGTCTCATATTTAGCAACCAACAAAGACAAGAACAAAATCTCATCTTCGTTTTAGTACAACCAATCGCAGCTTTTATTGTAAATTTGGCCCTAGTCTTCAGACCCTTGCCATAAGTTATGACAATGGCACTGTTAATGAAAAGAACCCATCAATAAACAACACGTAATCTTTCCTCAGATCATTCTTTACAGTATGTTGATGTAATTGTGATCAAGTTTGGCCTTGTGTCAGACCCTCAGCCTCTTTCCCACGAGAAAGTGATATTGCAGCCTGGTCCATAATACTTTCTTTTGGACTCGAACTTAACTCCAGAGAACATTTTACTCTACCCCTGTGCTCAGATGTCTCACATTCTCGAACACTTGAATCATGCGCATCTTTGTCAAACTGTCTTTGCTTCAATGCTTCAAGCTCTGCTTTAATGTGCTTCATTTCACACTTCATGGAAGCCAATGCTGCCTCAGATTCCCTCTAGAGATTCTTGTAAAGAAGAATGACTATGTCTCTTTCCTCTTGAACTTATCCCCACATGAACTATTTGTATTTATTTGGCTTGTAATCATTTGCATACATCATCTCATTGAGTTACAACTTCCTTGCGTAGTTGCACACCCAATAATTACATTGACTAATAATCCATTATAGGTAAACAATAATTCCTGACAACCCAAAATAACAAGATAAACATTCGATACACCAAATATAAAAGGGTATAACACATCCCAAGTATAAACATCTCTTAGTAAATAGAAGAGTATCTAATATCCACCAATAACCCCAAAAAGTGATAACATTATACAATTATATATAATTATGTATAACAGACTAAAATAATCTGCTATATATGATAATTCTCACTCACTACTCAAGTGACAATTTAAGGCCACCTGATATTTGAGCTTTTGCTTCCAGGTCATGTCTGCCACTTTTAAGCCCTATTATGATGTCTTCTGGCAAACTAGAAGCAAAGTCCATCTCAATGCAGTTTGCACAAACTTGATTAAGTTGAGATCAATCCATTATTGCTTTTGGGGTGCAAAAGTGAAAATTTCCAAAAGCGTTATCTATGGAGGTTAGGGCTTATGTCCCTAGAAATGCAATGGCAGTTTTAGCAACCTTACTTATAATGTTGTTGATGAAAAAGCCTGAGGAGGGATCAAAAAGTGGAGACCATGGTTTTACTACTATTTAGGCACAAGCCTTCCTTACCCATAAACCTATTAATTTTTTACCTTTGTTGCTCAGTTAGTTTTGTCCAGCAGTGATGGTGCTCCAGCTTCATTGTTTTGTTTCCTGTGCACAACAGCAGAGAGAGGGTAGTGTGTATGAGGGTGCAGCTCTAGTGGAATAAATGAGGTGCACAACAGTTATGTATGAGAGATATGGAGCGGACGCATGCATGCATGCATCAACCTTACAACAATTCCAGAATTTTATTGTTGTTCAGATTTATCACTTGAGTTAGCTTTTATATTTTAGAGTTTGTTTTTTTTGCATGGATTATCATTTTTATATTGGGTGCATATCCCTAGGACTTCTAGGGTGCTTTCATGACAACTTGAGGAGGGCTTAGATCCCAAGGAGGAGTGTGCATACATGTGACAGTTATCCTCTTGGCACTTATATGCATATAGGAGGGTTAAGATTGGATTGAGTCACATTGGGTGCTTCATGCATGTGACCATATACCTTGTGTCTTCCCTCAGTCTCTTGTATAATGAAAGAGATCCAGAGCTCGCCATATTGTTGGTTGGAATGTACAGATAATTACAAATAAGGGTTAGAATTCTATTATGGTTCTGGTCTGTCCAGTGGATTAGTTGGTTGGATATAAAAACATTGTTTGCAAGAAATAAACCTTGTGTGCACTGGTTGAGTTTTCTACTGTATCCCATGTGTAACATCTTGGTGTTCCGGATTACTGTCAGAGTTCTGAGAGATTACATACTACAAACTGCCAGTAAAGTTGATCTAGGCATTTGCTAGTCACATGCAGCAAATACTAATCTAGAGTCATAGCAAACTTCTGGCTAGTTTATTAAGTAATGAGATCCCATTGAAGTAAATGCTGCTGGGTTTATTAATACCGCCTTAGGGTTAGGGTTTCCTTTGACATACCTTTCCAGGAATTTTTTCTTGTTGGTCAATGGTTGGGTTAAATCTGCTTGGTTGTCCATCAGGGAAAGTTGAAGGTTGAGAAATACCGGCAACTGAAATATTTGCCCAGGCTACTTATGATTTGGATAATCAAATAGTGGAAACTGAGAACTAGCAAACTTTAGATTACTATTAATTTAATATTTGCAAGAACCAAATAATGAATAATAGACCGAATGTCACATGCAGTGAGAGTTAGGTCATGCATAGTGATTTTGTAGTGTTGACATGGGTTAAACTTTTGAAGATTAAGAAATGTCGGTAACTGAAATATGGCCAAATGCCATCATATTTGTTCAGGCTACCTTTGACTTGGATAATAAAATTGTGGAAACTAAAAACTAGCAGACTTTATAATCTTACACTAGTAATTTAATATTTGTAGCGAACCAAGTATGAATAATAGGCAACGTATCACATGCACTACAAGGAAGAAATGGTACACCGTGCAAGAATTAAAACCAAAGATAATGTCTTTGTTCTTTGTGCCAGATAACATACTAATTAATTGTGTTGGAATACCTAGTGCAAAACAGAGGGCTAGTATAAACATTGATATTATAGTCCTAATAAGTGATAATGTTCCTAGTCATAGTTCTTAATAGTTCTTTAGTTACATTCCTCATATTATTTGTATGCATGTGTGTGTCTGTTGATATGTGCAACCTATGGGTTAACGGCCTTGAGACTTTTCTGATTTTTTGTATGACAACATTCTTCTGTTGGGATATTATTCTACAACTGCGTTGTTCTATGCCAATGGTTTAGCTTGAGCTTGTATATGGATATGATACTGCTTTAAGTATCTGTATATATGCTCAATCAAAATGCTTCAAGTTTTATTATTGACTTGGTGGGATTGGTTCCTTCAATATTAAATATGTTTCTTTGCCCTTTTTATCATTTCTTCACATATATCTTTAATAGCCTTCAAGTAATGCCACAAGTATCTGATAATCAGGAATGTAAGGAAAAAAAAACGGTGACTTGTTTGCTCCGAGAGCCATGAACTGAAATGGATCCATATTTTTAGCTCTTAGTCTTTGTCAAGCTCCTTGATGTCACTTTCTCATATTAGGAACATCTTAGGGGTGAGAAAGTGAGGTATCTGAAAGAGATAGACCTGACTAATAAAACCTTTGGGTGTAACTAGAAAGACTGGCTGGAAAGAGAGGTTGGATGGACATTTATGTTTGTTTACAGATGATAACTGGTTGTTACAGCTAACTGTTAGATGCTCAATATTTTCTTAGATTTTAAAAACCAGAGATTTTCCTATCCTTCTGTACTAATTTTGACAGAGTTGTTACCTGAACAGAGAAGGCCGAAGCTGTTACTATTCAAAGGAAATCCTGCATTAGTTTTTCAGACCTATGTGGAATGTTACATAGATACTAATGAGTACTTACAAAATGCCATTAATAATCCTCAGGCAGAAGAATGCATAGTTATGAGTTATGATGAGCTACATAATCTTCCAAATAAGCGAATCTAAAATGGTTGCAAAAGTCAGACTGCAACATGTGTTGCTTAATTTGCACACTAAAAATGGGGCAGTTACAAGAATAACGAATTCAAAGTGTACAAACCTGGGCATATTGCCAAGGAATCAACAACACAAGCCAGAAGATACCAGAGATATGCATTATTGTTCAAATTAGAATTTCTTTCCAAGAACTGTATGCATTAAGATTATGCATTGGAATTCCAGAGTAGAGAATTTGAAATATATCAATTCAATTAGGGAATAATAAGATAAATACTATCCATATAACTAATTAAGAGTTTGAGGGTTAAGCAAATACGTCAAAAGAAACCATGCAATATTAAGAAAAGTGAAGTTAACAATAATGAGAGTTGTTCCAGGCAGTACAATGTTAAAAATGGAATATCATGGATCTAGTAGTGAAAATCCATCAAGGGGACACTTGAGAGCACACAAATATGTATATATCACTTGAGAATAAAAATCCATGATAGTATTGATAATGATTAGTACAGACTATAGATTAAAAATGGTCCCATGACCCATGCACAAATAAGTGGATCAAAGCCCACCCCCATATCCTTTCTTTCAAAGGCCCCAAGGGTGTAGATCAATTGGCAATAGAGTGTACTATGAAGGAACTCCTTGCAATGTTGCTGGTTCAAACTTCAAACCTCACTTAACCCCTGTGCTATGGCTGTGCGCTGCAGCTAGAGGTAATGTTGGTAACAGTTGGAATCAACCCCAACTCACACGAGTACAAGCCTGACCCAGTTTCCTATTCCTCTAGACACGAAAATAATAATAATAAAATAAAGCAAGATATAAATTGCTGTCCCCCTTGTACAGGTTCTTTTGTTACAATGCAAATTCAAGCATCATTAGATGCAACTACAAGATAGGTGTGTCCCTCACTCAATGGAGCCTTTGCACTTGAACTCTTGTTTCACCAATCTTAGGATGTTATCAACCAAACGCTCTTTAACATCAGTCTCATAAACTTAATAAATTTATAACACGTAGTAAACGCTTCAGAAAGGGGCATTTTATCAGATCTCTTAAGAACAAAAAAAATGTTAAAATACATGAATCCTTGCACAATGCATATGATTGATGGAGGAGCATGTTTTATTCCTTTCTACTGCAATAGCAAGAAAAGATAGACTTGTTGACAACCAACCAATGCTTAAAATGGGACATATCAAAATTATTACCTTCGTAGGGTGAAACCTAATGAGAACAATTATTTGATTGTAATTCTTTTTTGAAACTGAAGATGATAAAAGCTGCATAGAAATTGCTTAGTACTGGCATTCGTGATGCACTTGACTATTATAAATAAAGGATTGGTTTTTGATAAGTGTAATGAAAAAAAATTGAAATACTGAACAAGATCAACTAACAATACCAATCAATTCAGAAAACAAAGTAGCATGCAATTCAGTTGAAAATGAGTGTCAGGCCATTACCCAATATTCTTTTTCCCAGATCCAAAAATTTGTGCTTTGAATGCATTACCAAATAGGAAACTTGTATAAACATCCTTTCCTAATTTTAAATCCAAGTTCTTCAAAAGGGTAAAGGACCCTTAAAAATATAATGAAGATATATTTCATAACATTTACTTTCTCACAGTTTATCTGTGTGCTTGTTCATTCATTTATCTGGTTTTGTTAAAAACGAACAAAAAACATCACTAGTGTCATTGGCACTTATTAAAAGAAGAACCATTGCTATCCTATCTTGGATTTATAAAAAGTAGAACAGAATTCTATGCTTACATTTAGAATACTTTCTTGAAAGACTTTGAACTACAGAGGCGATGGTACTATTCCAGGCAATATACGCTAGGTATAGCAAAACTGAAACATGCCTGCCTACCAGTTCCATAATGATTCCACAAAGATCATAGTCATTACAAGTCGTACCCATAATACCAATAATAAGCCCTCTTGTGAATTCATTGTTTAGACATACATGCTTAAAAATGTGCCTTTAAGTTCAGAAAACTTATGTGAGACCTAGAAAATTGGTAAAAGGTGGTCATGGAGATTTGTAATATCCATTGAGTGATCTTACTTGAATAGAATAACAATGAATGGAAGGAAAATGCCAAGGAGAAAGAAAACGAATCAACGATGGTCTTTCAAATATCAGAAATTATGAACATGCCTTGGATTAGACATGTGGAAATTGAAGCTCGGGTGTTAAAGAATGTTTCCCAGACAAAAAATTAATGGGGCAACATGAGAATTGGTGGAGACAATCCTGGAAGATATCACTTTGTTGAGCGTAGAACTAAGCTTAAGAAGACCCGTCCTAAATCTCAACTTGACAGATGATTCAAAACCTGATTGATGTTATGATTGAGTTGATAAATGCTAACTATTTTTATCAATAGTTGTTTGATGTTGGTTGTAGAGACAGGGACATAACTGAATCAAAATCTTTCAAGGAATATTTTATGTTAATTCTTATTTCTATCTTGCATTGTATTCTTTTCTTATCAACGGTTGAAAGGATTTCTCATGTGGATAAGACACCATTGTTGGCCATGAAAAGATAAAACACTAAACCAAGAATGCCAAAAACCGCTTCATTATGCTACTATTTCTAAGGGGGAGGACAATGGTCCTTCTTTAAAGGAAAACAATGCTTATGCCTCATAGTTATGCCCCTCACAATGATATGAAAGAAGAGAAAACATATTGGTGCATGCAAAGCAAGCTTTCCTCAGCTTGCAAATGATTAAAACTCTTTCAAAGACCCATTCAATTGTGTCATATTGTTGGGAAATCATAGTTTTATGATAGTTGGAAACAAATGCTGATTTGAGGAACCTTCCAAGGATTTGGGATTTTAAAATGGAAGCTTATTTAGTCAATAAATACCAGTGAAAATATTAGAATACACTCTTACCCTTATTCTAGTGTTGAATAAAAATGGCATGAAAAATAATGTGTCTTTAGTTTTGGATAAAAGGACCCTCAACTTTCTTCGCAACTTTTGTGGTCATTGGCCACTTGTGAAAGGAGTAGGCATCTTTAGAGATGCGGTGCCATTTGGAAGGGAAGCACTAATAGCAGCAAGGCAAAGGCAATTATTCCATACATTTAATTATTTCTCATTTGTTTGGTCATATTGTGAGCTGTAGTATATATCATGAAATTGTTTTAGTATTAGTAAACAATGATTAAATATATAATAAATTTGAACCTTTTGGCATTTATAGGAAATTTATCTCAATT
>APFE031334558.1:205946-223166 GCA_000404065.3 Pinus taeda | reverse complement strand
TATATATATATATTCATTTCACATTCCCCAATGTACCCTCACGTTTACTAAGGAGAAGATATGGTCCTCTCCATGTAATTACACCTCACATTCCCAAATGTACTTTTCAGATTTAGTTGGGAGAAAACATGATCCTTTCCCATTAAATTCTCAATTTTATATTCATCTCACATTTCCAAATGTACTCCTAGCTTACTTGGGAGAAGAGAAGTCAACTGTAAGGATGGATGAGAAGTTAATGACATTAAAGAGAGGTGGTTGAGATGGAGAAGGGAAGGAGGGTATAAAAGGGAAGGGGGAAGGAAGAAAGGGGGAGGTTGGGTTCTTTTTTGCTTATGATTGTGGGGGTTGGTTGTGATTGTTTTGGACTTGTTATGATTTTGGGGAGACCTTGGAAACCTATGGAGGTTTCTTGGGTTTGAGAGGAGGAAAGTATTGTTATCTGGTTTTGCACATTCTTCTTGAGGACACACTATATCTGGTTGGACTTGGGCACGAAGGGCTAGGGAACCTGTGGAGGTTTCCTGGGCTAGGAATTTGTTTCCTAGTTCGCTGGGAGGTAAATCCGGTTGGGTCAGCGAGAAGGAGCTTCAGCTGGAGCTATAAGACAAAGGTATCATCATCAACTGCCGGAACAGGTATTTTTCCATGGACTACTCTTGTTAAGTTGATATCAATGGAATGCTCATCTTAATTTATGTTGCTTATGATAAAATGATAAGATGTTAAATGTTTAAAGCTTTGTGAGAAGGTCAGCAAGCTCCTTTTATTACTTGCAAATCAACATGAAAATAGATCTGTTAATGTATAATAGATTGAGGCTCTAATAATAGGAATCAGGTTCTTACAATCCATAGGGATGAAGCCACTTATCTTAGGATGGTTCTCATTGCACTAGGGGGATATGAGGATCTTTATATTGCAAGTTTTTCCTCTGCAAAGGGTGAAAGAGGTTCATGTTGCTAGTTGGGAGTGCTCTATGTGTCATGTAAGGTAGATGTGACCAAAACTTAGTGAAGTGATTCTGTATGAGAAAGAAGGGTAAAATGACTACCCTTGAGAGGATCATAATGTGCAACAAATTTGGGGTAATCTTAAGAGGGAATTATTCCAACAACCTTTGGGAGTAGGATTGTATCATTGAGGCATATGTATAGGTTTATATTTGCACTCGATAATAGGGCCAAAGGATTCACAACTTTCACTGGGCTAAAGGACCAAGAAGGGCTCTGAAATGGCTCAGTGTGGGATCAATAGAGTAAAAGAGGGAAATTCATCTAGACATGACTCAAACTTGGATCACACAAATAAAACCATCAATAACAACCAAAATAATACATAGGACTCATGAATGGTAACCACACCTCAAAACAACAATAAAGCAACACTTATGTCTAAGTGTGACAATTGAAAAGATACATTACAACACTTAGACACAAGTTACAACAATTGTGACAACTATAATCAAAAGGTGTACTAAGTTGTGTTGAAGAAAAGTATAACTATGTTTGGTATTTAACAATATGATTTTGATCTTTGTACTTGCCAAGAAAAAGAAATATTATTTTTATAAATTATATGAATGTGTTTCTTGCTCATTCCATTGATCTAGGAAATTCAAAGAGCCAAAATTATGTTGAAGAGATCTCTGTGAGCATTTATGTAATGTACATGGGTCAACCTAGTGTCAAGTATCCTTCCAAGACAAGCACTATCCTTCAAAGAAGAAGACTGCAGGAAAAACAATGAAGAGAACATCATGTCGGTCTCAAAATATGTACATTAATGTAATGTCGGTTCATATAAAAGAGACAACGATTCACCTGGAAACATCGACTAATTATGGAGGACAAACTACTATAAATACCCAACTAGGGTATCTACAAAACTACACAATAGGATTTCAGACATCTTTGTAATTTCATATGAGGTGTAGGAACTCATTCCTCTAAATTTCAGATGGGTGCAAGACTGTAATTTTGTATGGGTGCAAGATTGTAATTTCGGATGGGTGCAGGACTGAATTTTGGATGGCTACAGTGGTGCAGGAAGAAAATAATTTCGGAGAAGATATAGTGGTGCAGGAAGACATAATTTTAGAGAAGGTACAATGGTTCAATAAACTCGGATCACTGTGATTTTCGGATAGGCATTACAATGTTACACTTTCTCGGTATAACTATGATCTCAGTGCAAGGAGAATACAATTATAGTCTCGTTGAAGAATGCTACTAAATGTTGTCACAAGTCTTGGTGGAGTGCAATAGTTGAAATAACTTGTTGATATGGTGAAGAAAGCAATGGTGCAACAAGTAAGGACCTATGTGGTACTACGATAATGATCTCAATGAAGGTGCAGAGATGATCTCATTAAAGGCACAATGGTGATCTGAAGTAGTAGTCATGGTGCAGCAATGATAATCTCGATGAAGTAGTAATGATGATCTCAGCAGTTAGAAAAGGATTGGTGTCTTGGTCTTGGAGTGGCTTGATAGGTCAAGGGTCATGGTCTTCGTGTTTGCTAATTGGAATCTCTATAAGAAGAATTATGTTCAGGTTTTACTCTCCAAGAAGTAGAGGTTTTGGACGTGGCAGAATGCCATCATCTTGTGTTATTGTCTCTTTGTTTTGGTAGCAGTTTGATGAGGTAAACACACACACTAATAATAAGAATAAGATCAAGCTAAGATAAATTGTAAAATAACTTCACAAATTGTTATCAAGTCTAGAAGAATCTTACTAATGCTAACTGCCCTAGATTCTTCAACATGGTATCAAGGCCAAGGTGCTAAAGTCAAAGGAAGGGAAGTTAAAAGGGACATTCAAGGACCAGTCTACAACAACAGTATATAATGTCACAATTTTGAATTCCAATCTCTCTCAACTTGTTGACCTATACTCAGATTCTTCCCACATTCTCAGCCTCAAAAAACTCAAAAAATATGCAAATGATCACAGGTAGAAGACTCAATTAGGAGAGCTCATACAATAGTTCAGTTCGAATACACAGCCATATGACATTTATTTTAAAAGTCCCATTCTACCCACAGTCTTAGTGCCACTATATGAAGATGTCAACCTCAAATTGAATCCTTTCTATAAAAGGAACATTATTGACATCTTAGATTCTCACAGCTTGATGATATATATTCAAGGGCATATATATAGAATTTTGTATAAACAATACTCAATATAAAATGAAGAAGTCCTATGATACATCAATTCTAACTAATGGGTCTCTATACATCATGGAAAGCGACCTCAATACTATATGATTCTACACAATGATGCATACTACAAGGTTCTGTGGTCTACTTATGTGATAGCAATGTAGTGCCATCCCAAGTACATCAACAATTTGTCAGATGTATAATTCGAAGTGACTTGAAGGCAAAGAAGGAAATCTTCCTATTAGTACAACACATATCTCACCTACAGGAAGCATCAATGCATCTACTTCAACCACTTCCAACATGATCAAGGTGAAGATTTCATCTTCACATGACAAGTAAGTATCTTTTCATTCTATAATTAAGTTTGGTTAAATGATTTCATGATTGCAGGGACATCTATAGGTTGGATGGGTCATCAAGATTCCTTGCATGAAGAAGAAGGATATTTGTAGTCCTATAAGAAGTAGAAGTCATTAAACATATCAATAGGTCTCATTTGAATTTATGGAAAGGGAATCTCATTGAAAATTTTAGGGGCTAATATTCACGAGTGGGCTAATTTTCCATGATTTTTCAGAAAAAATATTTGCCAATTTCCTTTTTTTTATAAAAAATGATTCGCCCAAATTTTACAATATAAAATTATTTTACCCTAAAAATCGCCAATATTATATAGAGAGTATATATAAAATCATTACAACTTTGAATAATTTTACAAATACATCAATAAACATTTTATAGTTTGCATATTAGGGGCTAGTGAGATTCACCAATGTTTTTAAACTTCAAGATAATTTTCCATCGTTAAAATAATCCCTGAAAGGGATGCTTATGAAAGATCCCCTCACATAGCAATATTGGAGACATCAAAGTGATGTAGATGATAAATTAATTCTCTAAATATACATTGAAAAAGGTCACATGAAATTTGATCTACATGAAAGTAAAGGGTATCAAAGGATGTAGGATATCTTCATAAGATCTCATATACAAGATCTAGGAAGGAAGATAATCGTCATCATTCTAACTAATAGGAAAGGTAACAAATGTCCATGAACAAGAAGGTTACCTTGTTCAACAACTTGTGGTATCTATGCTAGATAGAGAAAGACAAGTTGATGACAAAAATATTGAAGGTTAAAAGAACTCAACCATGTGTAGAAAGGAAAGGCAAGAATGTCCTCAAACAAGATAGAATAAGTATAGCTAAGATTCAATGCTACAAAAATATTTTAGAAAATCATATCACTGAAAGATGGAGGAAGTTGAAGAAAAGGACCAAGGAAAGAGGGAGTCACAAATCTCTCCTATGAGTAAGATAGTATCCCTCACAAAAGGGTCCTATCATAAGCTCCTGAATATTATGTTATAAGATATGACAATGATAATAAGATGCATCATGGCATCATGGAAGCATTAGAAACCAGAGCTCGTGACATCACCATGGGAATCATAAAGGAAAAAATCAATGGTAGACAAACATGTAGGGTATATAGCTCTTGGGAACCTTAGTGGACATTGAAGAAAAGAAAGAAGTCATCTAAGGCTCATCATACATTAAGTAAAAAAGGAAACATATGCTAGTTGGGGATATACAAGATCCTCAAAATTCTCTAATGGAATCCTCATCGAAGGCTTCTCTAATATAGAGAGGAAGTAAGTGTTTCAACGAGAATTCCAACCTATCGAATCCATAAGATAATGATGTAATGACATGATGCAAATCAAGGGATTGAAGATATCTTCAATCAAGGAAGTTGCTAGAAGAATCCTCAATGACATGAAGGTAAAATAAGGTATGTATTCTTGTGTTTAATATTATAATGACATATCATGTGATTGCATGTAACATGGATCATTACTTCTATCTTGAGAAGCATGATCAAGAGAAAAAGGATCTCCTCCTCTAAAAGGATGCAAGAAGGCATAAGTCACACTAGATGAAATCAACATAATATGTCCTCATATTAGGTATGAGGTGGTTGACTACAATTACATAAATCTTATTAGAAAACTCTAAAAGGCCACCAGGGAATGGAATGTGTAAGGAAGGAAGAGATTGTGAGATATGCAATCCTGATGAAGACAATCAACATCCAAAAGATCAAGAAGATTTGACTAGAAAAATCTTCCGGAAAGCTATGAAGACTATGATGGAAAAAATGTAGACCCTTGATAATGGATATCTTTGGGAGATGTGTCAACATGAATGCAAGATTCTGATACCTACAAGAAGATGTCATGATAAAGATCCATCTCATAAGGTATGATTTAATTTCATATGATGTTTTTATTTCTTGAATAATATCTAAATGATTTCATGCAGGGCTACTAGAGCAAGGCTTGTAAGTACAAGTACAACCAGCATTCATGCGATGGATGGAAACTCCTAAAATAAGCATGGAGAGAAAATAAGTAGCCATATGAAGAAGGTTCCATATATGTACCAAGAAGGCCACCTTCCATGAACAAAGGAATGACATGATAGAATAAGAAGGAAAGTGATCGATGGATGGTGCCCTACCAAGAAGAAGTTCGAACAAAGACTTCATGACATCAAATGAAAGAAGTAGATCAAGCAACTAAAGGACCCACGAAGAAGAAGTTGCTGATGAATGGACAAGTCCCTAGCTAAGAGGGAGTTATAACAAGTTCCCAATTACAAAGGAACTTAGACAAGTACCTTGTCAGAGGATACTTGGGAACGTATTCCTCAATTGAGAGGGAGAGATAAACACAACATTCTTGTATTCACTTGGGAAGAAAGAATGGGAGTATTGGGTAATCATCTGGCATCCGATACTATTTGAGGATGTGTAGGGCATCCAAGACAAGAGTAGGGAAGAGGATTGATATTATTTGAGGGCTAGGAACCCAAGACAAGAATAGTCCTAGAAGGTCATACTCAGTGAACACCTGGGTGGGTGTGTAGCTCGAGAGACAATGAATAAGGTGTCTATAAGTCATTGGTCTCACCAACATTGTGCTCTGATCTATTGAGAGATAGAGCTATCAATGAAGGCCTTGTTGTGGAAACAATGTTGGTTACAATGATGCTATACATATGGGATTATCAATCTAATTCTTCTTATGAGAAATTATTCATATTCAGAATAACCAAGTACCATTGTAAATACCTCCCTAGTTAAGAGGGAGTGTTGAAGAAAAGTGTAACTAGGTTCGATATTTGTCAATATAATTTTGATCTTTGTACTTGTCAAGAAAAAGAAATATTATTTTTATAAATTATATGAATGAGTTTCTTTCTCATCCCACAGATCTAGGAAAGTCAAAGAGTCAAAATTATGTTGAAGATCTCTTCTTGAGAATTTATGTAATGTACATGGGTCAACCTAGTGTCAAGTAGCCCTCCAAGACAACCACCATCCTTCAAAGAAGAAGTCTGCAAGAAAAACAATGAAGAGAACATCATGTCGGCCTAAAATATGTATATTAATGTAAAGTCAATTCATATAACAGACATGACAATTCACTTGGACATGTCGGCTAATTATGGAGGATGAAGTACTATAAATACCAACTAGGGTATTCAAAAAAATACACAACATAATCTCAGACATCTATGAAATTTCGTATGAGGTGCATGAACTCAGATTCCTCTGAATTTCAGATGGTTGCAAGACCGTAATTTTGTATGGGTGTAGGATTGTAATTTTAGATGGGTGCAAGACAGAATTTCATATGGGTACAATGGTGCAGGAAGAATAGAATTTCGGACAACGTACAATGATGCAGGAAAAACCAAATGTCAGACAAGGTACAATGGTGCAGAAAATTTGGATCACTGTGATTTTCGGATAGGCATTATAGTGTTACACATTCTCTGCATAACTCTGATCTCGGTGCAAGGAGAATATAATTATAGTATCGATGGAGCATGCTACTAAATGTTGTCACAAGTCTTAGTGGAGTGTAGTAGTAGAAAGAACTTGTTGACATGGTGAAGCAAGAAATGGTGCAACAACTAAGGAGCTCTGTGGTACTACGATAATGATATCAATGAAGGTGCAAAGATGATCTCAGTAAAGGCACAATGGTGATCTCAAGTAGTAGTCATGGTGCAACAATGATGATCTCGGTGAAGTAGTAATGATGATCTCAGCAGTTAGAAGAGGATTGGTGTCTTGGTCTTGGAGTGGCTTGATAGGTCAAGGGTCATGGTCTTGGTGTTCGTCAATTGGAATCTCTATAAGAATAATTATGTGCGGGTTTTCCTCTCCAAGAAGGAGAGGTTTTGGCCTTGGTAGAATTCCAACATCTTGTGTTCTTGTCTCTTTGTTTTTGGTAGCAGTTTGATGAAGTAAAGACACACACTAATAATAAGAAGAAGATCAAGCTAAGATTAATTGTAAATTCACTTCACAAATTGTTATCAAGTCTAGAAGAATATTACTAATGCTAACTTCCCTAGATTCTTCAATAGTAGGAATGTGTCTAGTGCATATTCTAATGATATTTAGGATCACATAATGTAGAAGAGAGTGCCATAACTAACTTTGGCGATGTGTAAAGGTGTAACACATGCAGGAGCGAAAATCACAAAAGCAACACCTGCGACATGTGGAAAACATAATACGACACTTGAAATATGAGAACGACCTTGAAAGAGACACATGCTAGAGTGAAGATAACATGAAAAAGCCACTTATGAAAGTGAAAACAAGCAAAAGTGACAACCATGAATGTGAAAGAGACACTTGTGAAGGTGAAAGTGCACAAAAATGACAGTTGAGAAAAATAAAAAAAATAGAAGTACAAACGTAAAAAGATGAGGGGGACTATCAATAAAAATGTGCATTGACCTTCGATATGAGTTGAACATGGAAAAAGCGTTGTCTTGACAGATGGTGCTATGTCTGTACAAGATTGCATAAAGGAAGTGTTCTCATGAACTCATCGAAGACTGAACACGTGTGTGCAAGTGCCTTGACAATTTTAAAACTAGGAAAAAGGCTTAGACACTTTACAAATCATTAAACAACCACAAAGTAACCATAAGATAATGGACCGTAAGATCAAAATTCAAGTGTGAGAAAAATTTTCGAGGGTGTTGATCATAGCGACAACAAGATACCTGGAACAATGTGTTGTTGTAAGAAAGAGGACATCAAGAGTCGTGTGAACACCACAGATGGTGTTCATTTAAGGGGGAGGGGAATGTAACATCCCCATTTTTATCCCTAGTTTAAATTATAACTATGCTATTATTACATGAATTCTATTGAATTGGTTAAACTAGGATTACTATGTATGTATTTTACATTAATTAAAAATGATAAGTAGCTGACTGGGATGTGATCATTGATATAGACCATGATACTATGAATGGGGAAACAATGAGGGGATTGTTGTAATTATCTTGCTGAAACCTTGACATGAAATTCAAATTTAATTCTAAACATTTCCCCTCTTTCCCAAGAGCTCATTGATTGTGAATAACTAGGTAGCTCGAAAAGTCATCCTTATAATTATTGAAGTTGGGGTGCTAGGAAGGAATGTGATGAGTACATTAATTGGAATTTGAAGTTGACCCATCGATTTTGTTAAAATATTGAGGTAAACATGGGGCTATACAACAACAAATTGTTATTAATGTGAATAATTATATAAGGGCTAAGGAAGCACAAAGCACAAAGGGAAAATTGTGTGGAAGAATTATTGATGGGAAAATCCAGCCATATAGAGAGATATCAAAGGTGCATGAGTGCTTGGAGCAAAATATTTTTTTATTAGAACATTTCCATTATCGAGTGTAAATACTGTTGGGTGTTATGAGTGAATATACCACGTTTTGGGTGCCTAAATACACCTAAAAAAGTGCTATTCATGGATTTTAACATCGCCAATGTGAATTGGGCTCTCCAAAAATATTTTTTCATGTTAAATACTTACAAGGGAGCTCTAGAATCTAATTGGGTAGAAGAGGCCATGATTTAATGCGTGATGGGTGAGTATGATAAGTAATGGGCATGGAAACCATAAAATGAGTATACAAAGAACAAAGGGATTTATATAATTGCTTTGTTGGCCAACTAAGAGGCACTTGAAGGTTGTGGAGGCTTTAGGCTCATTAGTGAAAATAGTTATTTAACATTTTCATATTTGTGAAGGAGAGGTGTCATCACCTAGTCTAGTTATTTGAGTGTTGACAATTTTTCCTTGGTGGTATCATGGTCTAAATAAACAAAATGACCGAGTTAACAAGAAAGTTACATCTTGCTTTTTAGAAATTGCACTTAGTGGCTATTTTTATTCATGAATAAAAAATTTGTGCTACCCATAACATCCTTTTTTTATGGGCTGGTTAAAATTGCAACATGTTTGATTCCCAAATTGAAAAGTGATGCTACAAAGAACACCACTATTGTTTTTTGGATTAAAATTATGAATTAATGGAAATTGTTACCATAACAACTCGTATCCTTGAAGATAACAAATAAAAAATAGACTCTAAATCTAAAAGTGGTATTACTTGAATTAATTGTTAATATACTTTTAATAATTTACATCAAATAAATAAATAAATTGAGGAAAAGAGTTGTAACGTTTATTTTTTCTTAAGAGGCAAAAACAATTTAAAAAAAGAAGAAGAGAATTTTTTTTTTTTTTTTTTTTTTTTTTTTTTTTTTTTAATAAAATTGCAAAACACTTTTTTAGTTTCTTAAATTAAAAAAAAGAGGGAAAAGACCCTTAAAACAACAAACCAAAAATTTTTTAAAATATATAATTGTAATAAAATCCCCAAATTAAAAATATTAAATTAAAACTTAAAAATTACAAATGCAATATATATATATATATATATATATATATTATTAATTATATATATATATATAATATATATTATATATATATATATATTAATATTTATATTTATTTATTTATTTATTTATTTATTTATTTTAATAGATCAATGTTTTATATTCAATTTGAGGAAAATATATATATTGTCGATGTTTTAAACATCTATCATGTCACTTGTGAGAATTGAACCTGAGTTTCGAGGATTTTATTCATACCTCCCAACCACTCGAGCTATGCCCAATTGAAAACACACACACACACACACACACACACACATTTCATAGACCCCCGAGATCGGTGACTGCTACATCCACAAAATATTTATATGAGACATATCCACCCAAAGGGATCACTTCCTGCAAGCTCAACCACAAAGCCTGACCTCGAGTGTGTTGAGAGAATTGAACCTGTGACCTATCAATAGAAAATGTGCTTTAATGAGGGGGACTCAACTAAGTGAGATAATACTTTGGGCTACATATATGTGTTTGTGCGTGTGGTGTTGTTGATGGGGTTTTCAAGGAGCTACAACACTAAACTATGCACATGAGGGTTTAGCTTGGCCATGTATAGGACCTACAAGACCTAAAATTTCTAGTTTAAAAAATGGACCTAGAGTTGATTGATTACTTGAAGGATCCCTATGATGGCCTCCAAATATGTTATAACCCTAGAGGACCTCATATCTGACACTTATGACACCTCAGGAGTAGCCCCATTCATGTCAAACAACTTATGCCAATACGATGACTCTTCCCCTCAACACCTTATGTTCTCCTCCTTCGATCTCCTCCACCTACCCTCTCCTCAAACCTTGAGCCCTTCCCTCGTCATATTCTCCATCTACAAACCCCCTATCTCCCCCATGGCTCCATCACAATAATACCTCCTTGTATTCAGCAAAGGTCTTCCCTACTCCTCTCATACCTTTTAGTGGTTTTGAAGACTTGACAAACCTCATTTTGGTAAACCACTCCTACCTACCTACCTCTACCTATTTTATTTACGAAATTATTACTTGGGATACAGTGGGGGTACCTACTCAAAAAACTGGTTGCATCCCCTTCAATTGGCATCAAAGGTTGTCCCCAAAATTAGTAAAAATGTCTAAGTGGAAGTTTGAAGAGCCAAACTTAGTTTTGGGAGCTGACATCAAGCTATATAATATCTCCAAGATGGAAGACACAACGATGGTTGGTAGGTTTGCGAGTAAATTAATGGATATGGCAGTCATGAGGATATGGAATGAGAAACATTTCACCTCGATGTTGGGTTACTTTCCTAGGTGCATCATTATCATGAATAGATGGATGGGATGGCTAACATTCTCTAGGGTGAATGCATATAGAATACTCCAGAGGCAATGGCATTGGGGTTTTGTTGTTAGTGCGATCAACATCCTCCAAATTTTTTCTCACACTTGAAATTTGGAGCCTAATGAGGATCTTATGATCTATCATCCTATGATTAATCTATGTTCATTTGACGCTTTGGAAAAGTGTTTAAGTAAATTTCTTCCTTTTTTCAACCTGTTGAGTCACTTGCACACACATGCTCAAACTTCGATGAGTTCGTGAGAACACTTCCTTTATGCAAGCTTGGATAGGCATAGCACCATCCATTAAGACGGTGCATGTGTGATTTTAAAATCATGTCAACAATCAATACACACCTTTACTAATAGCCCCCCTCTCCTTGTTGCATTTGTACTTCTATTTTGGTGATTTTTCTTAATTGTCATCTTTTGCGCATTTCCGATTTCACAAGTGTCACTTTCACATTCATGGCTGTCATTTTGACTTGATTTTACTTTAATAAATTTTATTTTCATGTTATCTTCGCTATGGCATATCACACTTTTAAGGTCGTTCGCATTTTGCAAGTGTCTTCTTCATGTTTTCCTCCTATCACATGTGTTGCTTTTGTGTTTTCACTCTTGCATGTGTTCGACATTTTCACATCCCTAAAGGTAGCTCTGGCACACTTTTTTGCATTAGATGATATTACATATCATTGAAATATGTGCTAGACACAGTCCTGTATCTTACACACCATTTGGCCACGGTTGTCACTTTTATTGTAGCTTTCATTCTAAGTGTTGTAATGTGTCATTTAAACAGTCACATGTAGAAATAAGTGTCACTTTGCTGTCGTTTTAAGGTGTGAACATTTTTCATGATTCTTATGAATTCCATTGGCTTGTATTGGTGGCATTTATGTGTGTGACCTATGTTTGAGCCATGTTAGAATGCATTTCTTTCCCTTGCTCTACTAGTCCCACACTTAGCCATTATGAGATATCTTCTTCGTCCTTCATCCCAGTGCAAATTCTAAAGGAATTAATCATCTTACTGGGTGACAAGCATAACTTACTCATAAGCCTCATTAGCAGATATTTCCTCCCATACTTGTGCACTAAGAATTTTCTAAGGTCTCATCCCTCTCACAATGCATTAATATTTCATAAGGATAGTCGCCTAGCCTTGTGCTACCTCCCTTAGTGAAAATCACATTCCAGAGGAACAAGTAGCCATTGTTGGAGAGAAATGCACCCTTCCAAACCTGGGTGCACTTCAAAACAATGAAGTGCACTTCAAACGCTTAGTGAAAAAGTGAACTTCAGAAGAACAAGGACCTTCTCTCCTCTAAAAATCATACTCTAGACAAACACATACCTTCTTGCCTGAAAAGGCACACTCTAAGAGCCTTAACACATTTCAGAACAACAAATGCACTTTGATATCACAAGCACACTACTTTGAATAGAAGATATGCACCCTCCTAGAGCGTATGGTCCACTCATGAATCATGAAGCTTCATTCTTCTCTTAGAGCGCATGGCACACTCACAAGGCACGAAGCCTTATAGTGCATGGCGCAATCACAAAGAATGAAGCTTCATCCTTCCCTTTTAGCACATGGCGCAGTAATGAAGCTTGAAGCTTGAGCGCACTCCTTTGACATGGAGAAATTATCCCTCTTTGAGTGCATGAGTGCACCCTAAAGGCTTGAGTGTTTCTCCTTCGTCTCTTCAACATGTGCCCTTGCGCCCTCCTTGTCCTCATGAGTGCAAGAGTGCACCTTGAAGGCTTGAAGGCCTAAAGCCTCACTCCTTCATATCTTTAGAGTGAACCCTTGTTCCCTTGGTGTTATCTCTCTCATGATTGAGTGAATCCTTGAAGGCCTCTTGTGAGCCTTGATGAGTTTGAGTGCACCCTCCTAATCAAGTCTTCTTCTTTTAACCCTCTCACAAGCCTATCATGAGTTGATCATTCAATGAGCTAGGTAGTGATCATCTAAATATTTTAAGACTAATTTTTCCTTGCCATGAATGATCTTCATTATCATTAGTACTATCTCAACATTACAAGGTGATGCTCAAGGAAGATAGTAAAGAAGATGAACAAAGAACACTTGCAAAGAAGCAACAAAAAGAAGAACAATATGAAGATATGAAGCAGATGATGGACCGAGATAGAAACAAGACATTTCATGATGACTTAGAGGATTTTGATAGTGATCAAAGACTCTTTAGAGGGTGAAGATAAGCAACAAAGTAGATCTTCCATGAAGATGAAACGTAGATCAGATTTATCATCAAGAATGCAAGATGAAGCAACAAGGAAGGAGACTTGGCAATGCCACCTCATCATGAAGTCCATGTCATCATTGCCAAGTTGTAATTGTACAAGTGTCATCATAATGGTCAATATGTGTCCATGTGTCATGCCTCATCATCATGTGGAATGAAATGATGTATATTCAAGGAAAAGGAAAAAATTTAATGTGTGGAAGTTCAAGAGTCATGTGGAATATGAAAAGTCACACTCATATATGGACAAGATCTTATAAAATTTCAAAATTCATTTACAAGTTCAAGAGTTGTTTAGAAGCCCAAGGACACATTAGAAGTCAAATAGTCATGAGGGTAATTCAAGAGTCATGGGGACATGAAAGGTCATCCCCCTTGTTATAAAAGAAACCTCATAACTCAAGAAAAAGTATTTTGGAGGCTTAAGCTTTAGAGAGCTAGGCTTGGCTTCTCTACTTGGCATAGGAGAGAAAACTATTCTTTGGAGAAGCAAGAAGTGACTTAATGTTCCACTATTGGAGCTAGTTTCTCATCATTGTAACTGTGTACTTGGATCTTTCACCTTATAGTTGAAGATTGATGAGCCAACACACTTTAATGTATGTATTGTCACTGTATTATGACTATGATTTGGATGTTTTCTATATATGTTTCATTCACATGTACTAAGGAAATTGAACTATTTCGGTGGCCTTGGTACTTATCTTATTGAAGATGTGTTGTATGTGGTTTAATGATCGTTGTGTCTACGTGAAATATTTTTATAAATAACTAATGAACCTTTCTTTGCTCATGTGTCTCTCTTAGGTTAGTACTCTTACTTCCTTCTAGAGGCTCACTTTTGTCTCCCACCTTTGAAAGTATCCTTTTACACATTATGACTAGTGTTTCACAATGTCAACTTACTTGCTTGTTCAAGGGTTATATATATAATCTCTTATGTTATTCATTGAAACCAAGGTGAACCTTATAGTTATGGTGGTCGAGGTGATACTCCAAATGGGGCTCTTACTTCAAATTGTGTGAGGTTTAATTGGGACTTCACATCAGGGAGACCCCCTACATGTTGGAGGTATCCAACACCAACAATATTCTTGCACTAGAAGGAGGGCAAGTTGTGCCTTTTTAATTTGTTTGAATCTCTTATCTTTAATGGATAATCCTCAAATCCTACTCTTGGGGTGTTTCTCTAATTTATCCAATCGTCAAATTTAAATCCCCGATGAGCCTCTTTATGAATTGTCTCAATTGAAATTTGATGGTGAGGATGGAACATCCATAGCTGAGCACATTTCCATTTTTCTTAAATTTTGTGAATATTATGAAATCAATAATGAAAATATTTCTTTTGTTCTTTTCCTCCTCACTCTTGAAGGTCATTTTATTTGATAGTGTTACACCTTACCGTTTGCCTCTATTCATTCTCTTGATCAATTTCTCATGGAGTTTCAACAAGATTTCGATAAGTATGATTACCGAGATGTTTTCAAAAGAATCAATCAACATAAAATGAATCATAATGAATCAATTGAATATTTTTCTAATAGATTCCTTCACTTATGTTGTGAGTTTCCTAGGGAAATTTTGGATTGCGATTTTCTTAAAAGGAAGTTTGAAATTTTGGTTTTAATCTCTTTACACGATGAATCTAAACCCCCTAATGTTTATGTTCCCCCAACTTTTGTAAATTGTGAGACGCCTCTAATTCCAAATGAGGAACCTACTATTCTTTTTGTTCCTTGTCCTCCTCCTTTTCCAATACCAATTTGGGTTCCCCCTAGTGATAATCTTGAAGTTGAGAAATCTAGAAATCAAATTCCTAATCCATCTTCCAAACCTTCCCCCACTTTACATGATTCAAATCCAATGGAGGAAACCTTGGAATCGTTCATGGAGCCCAAGGTGAAGGATGATACCTTTATTTCTCAAGATGGTATTGAAACTCGTAACTCTAGGCTTAAATATGATTTAGATTCTTATCATCCTCTACAATCTCTTTCTCATGATCTGTTTCCCCTTGATCATCTTGATAAACCTCTTCCAAATTCAACCAATGACCAGGTGCAAGGAAATCACTTCTCATAGGTAAAGGAGAAGGAAAGTGAGTATCCTTTTGATATTTCTTCTCTTTTCCAAAATCCTCTGTTGGGTCCCTATAATACTAGTGATTACCCCATTAACATTGTAGTTGCATCCCTTATTAATATTGTTGTGCCCCTATTATCCCCATATTGTTATTACTGTGCCCCATAGAATCCCTCTATTGTTATTTTTGTGACTTTATATTATTATTGTTAGGTCGGCTGGGTTATATTGTGACTCCTTAGACTCCTATATATAGAAAGGATGTTTTGTCATTTGAATCATCCAATAATTGTTCATTACGTAATGTAAAGGAGGTTTCCCCCTTGAAGAGGCTGAATTCTAAGGCGTTGATATATCTTTTCTATCTTTTCTTGAGCTGGTTTCATAACATTTGGTATTAGAGCTTTGGATTCTAGGGTTTTGATGCTCCAAATAAGTAATCGTGGCATTTTCGCTATAACTTTTTTTCTGTGATGTTTCAGAAGCTAAAAAAAACCCATTTGAGAAGCAATCACGCTAAATCTCGGGTCCAAATTTCAGAGACTTTCGCACTATATTTGTGGAGATATGATCTGAGGAAGTTGGTCTCTTTGCAGACTCCTGAATTACATTCCAAACAGGTGACCTAGGGAAAATCGTCATAACTTTCTCTCTGAGCATCGGATTGAAATTTAGTAAGAAGGTATAGAAAGAGGATGGATTGTAGTTTCTTCTGTATATTTTTTTAGAGCCAAAGGTCGAAACAGTGACTCGTGGCATGTGGTACAAGTTCGCTCTACTAAACTATTCTATAATCAAGTCACTATGGGAGATTTTGCATAACTCTTCTTTGGAAAATCCAATTTGGATAAGACTGGTTGCATTAGAAAGAGGACATAGAGGGCTACTACAGGTTACAATTCTAGAATTGGATGATTCGAAAGTACAGAGATACATCAGAGGCAATATCGAGCTCCTACAAAGTGAAAAAAAGGTGTGTAGATTCTTTTAACTTTTTGCTTAAGATTGGTTTGAATATTTATTTTGAAGGAATTCAAAGGGCATAGTAGAGCATTATTATCAATAATTGATGCCCCGAGGAAAGAAAATACAAACACCTAGTAAGCAACCTGGAAGCTCTAGCATGACTCATGAAGAAGAGGAAGAAATGCTACATGATATATCAAAATTACAAGAACAAGTGCAACAAATGTCACACTCACAAAAGCTAACAGAAGCTAAGATAAATGGTGTGGAATCTAAGATAAAGGGCATGGAAGCTAAGATGGACGATTTGAAGATACATTTGAAGAGAGACACGACATATTTGAAGATAGACTTGAAGACAGACATGACAGATTTGAAGACAGATTTGACAAATTTTCTACAAGAAATACTTAGTAACAGTGAAAAGGTTGTAAAGGAAACTCATGATGTGAACAAAAGAAATGATAATAATGATTTCATAGACTCTAATTTGGGAAAAAATACCTACCATATTCCAAAAATTGATATGAGGAAGTTTGATGGCAAGGATCCCGCAACATGGATATTACAGATGGAGCAA
>APFE031334558.1:189936-203208 GCA_000404065.3 Pinus taeda | reverse complement strand
TTATCCAACCAGATTGGATAAACGAAGCAAGGGAGGAATGGAAGAATGATGAAGAAGTGTGGGCACTTATTCGAAAGTTACAACAAGGTTCTAGTATGTCTGGTACATTTAGCTGGCAAAATGATTCTTTATGGTACAAAGATCGCTTATACCTTTGTAAGAATTCCCAAATAAAACAAAAGATTCTTATGGAATTTCACACTTCTCCCTTAGGAAGGCACTCAGGATTTTTAAAAACTTACCATAGGGTTAACAAGGAATTTTTTTGGGATGGCCTTAAATCGGATATTCAAAAATTTTTGGTAGAATGTTTGGTTTGCCAACAAAATAAAGTTGAAACAATTAAGACACCGGGTCTATTACAACCTTTATCCATTCCAAGACCACGTTGAGGGGTTCCAATGGTTTATCACAGGTCTTACCAAGTCTGGTGAGGGAAAGAGTGTCTCATGGTGTAGTTGACCAAACTTTACTGTATGCACACTTTTGTGCATTTATCACATCATTAAAGCCAGTAAGTCATATCTATTGCATTTATGGAAACAATTCAAAAGCTACATAACCCAAAGATTATTGTAAGTTGATGAGATCCCCCCTTGATCCCATTTTCACTGGAAATTTTTGGACAGAATTATTTTCTTGTCTTGGTACTCAATTATCTCATAACTCATCTTATCATCCTCAATCTGATGGGAAAACTGAGATAGTAAACAAATGTTTGGAAGGATATCTTTGTTGCTTTGTATCTGATAAATAGACACAATGGGTCAAATGGTTGCCTTTGGCTGAATGATGGTATAACACTTCCTTCCATACAGCAACAAAATGACCCGATTTATGGCACTTTATGGATATCATCCACCATCGATCACATCATATTTAAGAGAAAATTCTAAGGTTCAAGCAGTGGAACATCACATTGAACATCAACAACAAGTCCTGCAAGTCTTAAAGGATAACCTCATGTTGGCACAGAATAGAATGAAACAACAGGTAGATCAACATCGCAGCGAAAGAAGTTTTGATGTAGGTGATTGGGTATTCCTACGGCTACAACCATATAAGCAAATGTCCCTCAAGCAATCTAAGAAGGATAATAAATTATCACCAAAGTATAATGGTCCGTACAAGGTGTTGCAAAAGATTGGTACTATGGCATACAAATTAGAGCTTCCTGCAGCTTCTCGATTGCACCCAGTTTTCCATGTTTCATGTTTAAAAAAGGCTATAGGCGACAAGCGCTCAATTCAAACAATATTGCCAAAACTTGATGAGGAAGGAAAAATTATATTGGAACCGGAAGCGGTCACAAAAACAAGAACTCGACAACTACGAAATCGATAAATTTCAGAGTATCTTACCAAGTGGAAGAACTTATCCGCTGAAGATTCCACATGGGAGGATGAGAATTTTATACAGAAGCATCCAGAACTACTCAAGCATTGAGGACAACACTTTTTTGAAGGAGAGGGGCATGTTGGGTCCCTATAATACTAGTGATTACCCATTAAAATATTTAGTTGCATCCCTTATTAATATTGTTGTGCCCCTATTATCCCCATATTGTTATTACTTGTGCCCCATAGAATCCCTCTATTGTTTATTTTGTGGCTTTATATTATTATTGTTAAGTCGGCTGGGTTATATTGTGACTCCTTAAACTCCTATATATAGAAAGGAGGTTTTTTCATTTGAATCATCCAAGAATTGTTCATTTATGTAATGTAAAGGAGGTTGCCCCCTCGAAGAGGCTGAATTATAAGGCGTTGATCTATATTTTCTATCTTTTCTTGAGCTGGTTTCATAATATCCTCCTTGTCAATATTATGTTCTTCCATCCTTGGTTGATTTTGAATCTAGCAATCTCAGTGATGAATCTCATGGAATTGATTTTCCTAATCAACCCAAAGTCTTCAGAAACCATGATTCTGATGATGATGATTCTATTGATGTACATGGTGACGAATTCCCAAGTATACCATTTGAACTTTTAGTTTATCAAGAAGATTTTTTTTTGGAATATCTAGAAGTCAAGTCTAGTTCAATCCAAGAAAAGGTTCTTATGGAAACTTCCTCTTCATCTCACTATCCCTTGCATTCTATTGTTTGTAATGCATTAACTTTGGAAGGAGATACTCCATGCTCTTGAAATTTATCATCTAATGAGTTGGATTTTGAATTGCCACAAGGTAGTGAGATCATCCATGATGATAAAGAGGGGATGCAACTTATCAAGTATCCATTGCATTCCTTATCATTTCCAATTTTGCATGAAGAAAATTCTTCTATCCAGGTTACTCATGAGATTTGTTTGATTTATCCATGTTTAGATGTGTAATTAGAAGAATCTTTTGACTTGGGTAATCTATTTGTTGAAGATGTAAATTTTGATAAAATCAGTGATTTAGATGGCTGCCATTTGAATAAAGGTGATTTTATTGAAATTAAATATGGTGGTTGTCCATACACCGTGATTGATTTGATTCAACCTTCAAAATGAAATTTTATAATTCTTGGAAGTTGTTATCACAAAATCCAACCTTGATAGGTTGTTGATCAAGTAGACTCTGAGTAACTCTTTCAAACCAATCTTTTGGCTGAGGCTTAGCCTCCTCAACCTAAGAGGGCTCTCTCAATAGGTTAAATATTTTTTATTAATGATTAGATGACTAACTCTAGGAACAAATGGACAGATGTGTAACTGGTTGACTGGTTGAATCAAATATTAGTAAATATCTATTGGGATATGGAGTCAAGATGGTCTTTAACAAAACAACATGATCAACGAAACATGGAAGTCAAGGCACTTAGAGGTTAGGTTTATAAATAAAACAATAACACAATGAAACAACACAGTTTACAAGCATGTGAAGGAAGTTAGAGCATTTTCCAATGAATTATAAATATCACAAGCTCATACCACTACAAATAAGTAATTGAACAAGTCCATAAGAGCATCAAACACATAAACTCCTTGTGAATCTTGAGTAGTCAAACTAATCTCTGTATTAAGTATAAAAACCACAGTTGCTTACAATAACACAACTTTCCATTTGCTAATGAAATTACCAACCCTCACCTTGAGAAATTCGATTGTTAAGCTTTATATAGAACTTACAACCTTGGATACTATGATCCATCTTTAGAGGAATTCAAATTCCTAACTTTGACACCTATCTTTTCATAAAACAAACTACTTAATTACAACTTCACAACTAGCTGTATTTAAGAGTCCTAATACAAATAGGAGTGAAAATCCTAAATCATGCTTTTAACAACCTTCTCTATAACTTCAATACATTCTTTAATCAGGTGCCAACAAATGTCTTCGAGCTTGATGATGTACATAGTGCTGTTGCAAAACCTGCTGAGTCATGACCTAACTGTCCTGAAAACTAGGAGACCGAGTTCCTCCTTTTAATGCCCTTAATACTTAATGCCTATCTTAAAATAGTTTTGTTGGTGTACATGTGGCATGCATTAATAATCCATTAAAACTTCATTTTCCACCTATGCAAAAAGGAAACTCGAACATATGGAGGAAAGGATGAAACATGACCGTGCTTCGAAAATAGTCTGTTTTTGTAGCACAACTTTTATATCACTTATGGAATACTTCTTGGAACTTTACTTTCTACACCACTGCCATCTGAAACTTCATATATGATCCTCATATGTCTACCAGAAATCATCAAACTTGGAATTGTTAGACCTTACCTTCGAAATACATCCATAAGGTGCTAAATAGTCACCTTCAGCAGTTTCGTAGCGCGCTACAAAACTGTTGTGTATGTTGTTTTTCAGCACGACCTTCAAAAATATGTAGTTTGGAAATTTTTTCAAAATTTCATAAAGAATGATATGATCACTAGGAATCAAAATAATTTACCCTTATGAGATGCTCTTCTTCACATATGTTCTTCTCTTTTATGCCAAAATTGTCCTATAAATTTATCATTTTCTGCACTGTTTTTATCTAAGAAATAGTTGTTGAGACAGAGCCTATATCTTTTGATCCCTGATAGATGTTACAAAAATGGAGGAGGTTTTGTAGATAAGAATGTTTGTAAGAAAAACCTCTCTCATTTTTTTGAAAACCAGCTTCAGTTGTCTGGAATCAGCACTATAAAATCATGCATAAAACAGGAAAATTCTGAATTCTGAAAATAGGTCTCCAAGTAAACTTCGAATCTCCAAATCGGTAGCACCTGGGAGAGATTTGAAAGAGGTTTTTGTTCCTTTTTATTTTCTTAGAAAAAAACTCCTTCATATTTTTGAAACTCATCTTCATTTTCCTAAAAATTCCTTCTGAAACTAACAGCTCAAAACAGTCCAAGAAACACACAAATCCCCTTGCAGTTTTTGGTAGAAATACATGTAACCTATCTGGATGAAATCTTGTGTGAAGCTGAGGTCATCCATGATCTGTTAAAGCTCAATAGGCTCCTATCCAAACACATAGGCATCTTTTTATGCTTTCATCTTCATGGAAATTTCTCTTTATAACCCAAGCAGCCCTCTTAAAAATATGGCAGCTGTAAAGAACTTTTTGGACAACAAGTTGTTTGTCACAAAGTTAACTTTTCAAAGGTGACAACTGACTGATACATGCGAAGGCTGAAAAGTAAATGAAAGAGAGGAGCTTGGGTAACTTTTTTAAGTAATAATATTCAAATGTGAAGAGAAAGGTGACAAAATGAGAGAGTGGAAAACAACAACCACTTCATCAACCAATAACTCTGCTTTTCCTAAAAAAGAAGGTTGCACTCCTGAGCTCCTATCTCTTGATCCTTGCTAGCTGTTACAAATATGGAGGAAGTTTTTGTAGGTAAGAATGTTTATAAGAAAAACCTCTTTCAGTTTTCAAAAAAGAGTTTTCAGTTACTCAAGAACCCCATTGGAAGTTGACTACTAAAAACATAAAAATAAGGTTTTTGCTTCATAGTTGGAAATGAAAGATGAGATTTTAAGACTTCAAACCTTATCAGTTACCCTTTTATCAAAACTAAAATGAATTTTAGACCTCCTTGAAATCATGACCAAAAGCAAATTTGACACAATGATGTTTTTGAAAAATTTTGGGTGATAATTTTGTAGTCCAACGATTAGGATAATTTCCTTCCAAGCAATAGACCAGGGTTCGACTCCCAACAGACGCACCAAAATGTTTTCACAAAATCTGACCTTGATAGGCTATTAATCAAGAAGACCCTAAGTAACTCTTTCAAGCCAATCTTTTGGCTGAGGCTTAGCCTCCTCAACCTGAGAGGGCTCTCTCAATAGGTTACAGATTTTTGATTAATGGTTAGATGACTAACTCTAGGAAAAAATGGACAGATGTGTAACTAGTTGAATGGTTGAATCAAAGATTAGCAAATATCTATTGGGCTATGGAGTCAAGGTGATCTTTAACAAAATAACATGATCAACAAAACATGGAAGTCAAGGCACTTAGAGTTTAGGTTTATAAATAAAACAATAACACAATGAAACAACATAGCTTACAAGCATGTGAAGGAAGTTAGAGCATTTTCCAATGAATTCTAAGTATCACAAGCTCATAACACCGCAAATAAGTAATTTAACAAGGCCATAAGAGAATCAAACACATAAACTCCTTGTGAATCTGGAGTAGTCAAATTGATCTTTGTATTAAGTATAAAAACCACAGTTACTTACGATAACACAACAATTACCAACCCTCACCTTGAGGAATTTGATT
The DNA here is from genome assembly GCA_000404065.3 of Pinus taeda. Classification (NCBI taxonomy): domain Eukaryota; kingdom Viridiplantae; phylum Streptophyta; class Pinopsida; order Pinales; family Pinaceae; genus Pinus; species Pinus taeda. Next base: position 197,486 of record APFE031334558.1, on the reverse strand, counting down.
GTCAAGATTTATATAGAGTTTAAAACCTTGGATACTATGATCCATCTTTAGAGGAACTTGAATTCCTAACTTTGACACCTATCTTTTCATAAAACAAACTACTTAATTACAACTTGACAGCTAGCTGTCTTTAAGTGTCCTAATACGAATAGGAGTGAAAATCATAAATCATGCTTTTAACAACCTTATCTATGACTTCAATACATTATTTAATCAACTTCCAACACATGTCTTCGATCTTGATGATGTCCATAGTGCTGTTGCAAAACATGCTGAGTCATGACCTAACTGTCCTGAAAACTAGGAGACAAAGTTCCTCCTTTTAATTCCCTTAATCCTTAATGCCTACCTTCAAACAATTTTGCTGATGTACATGTGGCATGGATTAATAATCCATTAAAACTTCATTTTACACCTGTACAAAAAGAAAACTCAAACATATGGAGGAAAGGATGAAATATGACTGTGCTTCGAAAATAGTTTGTTTTAGTAGCACAACTTTTATATCACTTATGGAATACTTCTTGGAACTTTACTTTCTACACCACTGCCATCTGAAACTTCATATATGATCCTCATATTTCTACCAGCAATCATAAAACTTGAAATTTATCAGAACTTACCTTCGAAATACATCCATAAGGTGCTAAATAGTCACCCTCAGCAGTTTTGTAGCGCGCTACGAAACTGTTGTGTATGTTGTTTTTCAACACGGCCTTCAAAAATCTGTAGTTTGGGAATTTTTTCAAAATTTCATAAAGACTAATATGATCACCTAGAATCAAAACAACTTACCCTTATGATATGTTCATCTTCACAGATGTTCTTCTCTTTTATGCCCATACTGTCCTATAAATTTATCATTTTATGCATTGTTTTTATTTGAAAAATAACTGTTGAGACAGAGCCTATATCTTTTTATCCCTGATATATGTTACAAACATGGAGGAGGTTTTTGTATATAATAATGTTTATAATAAAAACCTCTCTCAGGTTTTTGAAAACCAGGTTCCGTTGTCCGGAATCTGCATTATAAAATCATGTATAAAACAGGAAAATTCTGAATTCTGAAAATAGGTCTCCAAGTAAATTTCGAATCTCCAAATTGATAGCACTTGGGAGAAATGTGAAAGAGGTTTTTGTTCCTTTTTATGTACTTAGAAAAAACCTCCTTCATATTTTTGAAACTCATCTTCATTTTCCTGAAAATTCCTTTTGAAACTAACAGCTCAAAACAGTCCAAGAAATATGCAAATCCCCTTGCAGCTACTAATAGAAATACATGTTACCTGTCTGGATGAAAGCTTGTGTGAAGCTTAGGTCATCCATGATCTATTAAAGCTCAATAGGCTCATATACAAACACATATCCTTCTTTTTAAGCTTTCATCTTCATGGCAATTTCCCTTTATAACCCAAGCTTCCCTCTTAAAAATATGACAGTTGTAAAGAACTTTTTGGATAGCAAGTTGTTTGTCACAAAGTTAACTTTTCAAAGGTGACAACTGATTGATACATGCAAAGGCTGAAATTAAATGATAGATAGGAGATTGGGTAACTTGTTTAAGGAATAATATTCGAATGTGAAGAGAAAGGTGACAAAAGGAGAGAGTGGAAAACAACAGCCACTTCATCAACCAATAACTCTGCTTTTCCTTAAAAACAAGGTTGCACTCTTGAGCTCCTATCTCTTGATCCTTGATAGCTGTTACAAAAATGGAGGAGGTTTTTATAGGTAAGAATGTTTATAAGAAAAACCTCTTTCAGTTTTCAAAAAAGAGTTTTCAATTACTCAAGGACCCCCTTGGAAGTTGACTACTAAAAACAGAAAAACAGGGTTTTTGCCTCATAGTGCGCTACGAAAAGAGCAACATTTTCGTAGCACAAAACAGAAATTTTACATTGTCTGCACTAAGAAAACGTGGTTTCGGGGCTAATTCCAAAAATTTCAAAATGGCTTAAGCTATGAGTTTCTAAACTGATTCTAAACCGAAAGTGAGACTTATGAGACATGGAATAAGATTGTTAGATTTTATTTGGATATGAAAATGAGACCTATGAGACTCCTAACCTATCACCTACCCACTAAAACATAGGATGACTTTAAACTCATCTAAGACCATGATTAGGAAAAATGTAAACTCTTATTTTGGTGATAACAAAAGTTTTGGGACTCATCAGGGAGTCAAGGCACTTCAACTTTTGTTGATGGTTATGTCAATTTCTCGCGACTCTGGTAGGAGCCCTAAAATAAGTTAGATATGGATTTTCTCACTCATTGAATGAAAATTCCTTCTTGAGACATGTTTTTTATTTTGAATATACCTCTTTTGATTTTCAAGATTTGGTTTATGATCGGACTTAAGATTCTATTTCAATTTATCTTTCCTTATTTAAATCTATTGTATCAAACTTGGGTTTGGAGAGTATACCTTTCATGGATGCACAAAGCTGTGAAGTTGATCATTCTACAAATTATCTTTGGATGAAGGATTTATACCTGTATTATTTTCTTGAAAGTAATCAACTCCTAATAGGTCTTATGAATATTCTAATAATGTTTGTTTTCTTCATGGCACCATATATCCTCTTCAATGTCAATGAATGCTTGTGTTATGTGTTGAATCAAGTTCCTCTATTTCATCCACTACATCTTGATTGGTTTCATGTCCTTTCCATATTGGCATTAATTTTTAATGATTATAATGTCAGTCTAGGGTGTAGCCAGTTGCAAGTAGATGATGTGTCACATTCAACATATGAGGAAGATGATTCTTTTGTTCGAAGCATTTGTAAATTTGTTAAAACTGATCTATTTTTGATGTCTCCTAACTGAGAATATTATGCCTTAATCAACCCATATGATCATTGTTCTTGTTCTAACAATTGTCATTCAATTGATTGTTTTCCCACTAGTGTACACAATTATGGTTGTTTTACATCAATTGATCTGAATTAGATCCATGAAGAAAAATCAAAGCATCATGACTATATCAGATTGGGACAAAATTCGAATTCAAGAGCACAGAGCTATCAGAAAGGCCTTTGAACAGTGGCAATTGGCAGCCAGCATGGAACGACAAGGACCTTGGCTAAAGCGCGCTGACTAAGGCCCATGGAGACTGCATAGGAGGTGAAACGGGTACCTAGGAAGCCCGAAAGCACATCGTTGGGCAAAACCCCTTGAGAAGGAAGGGCCTTGAGCGCTCGGTCATGTGGAAGCCGGGAGAACCACGGGGAAAAGTGCTAAAGGCTAAAGGCGGGACCCACGCTCCAAAACCTGCGGTATTTATCGGGGGCACCCTTGGGTGATAAGCGGATTTGGAGAAAATCAAGTGATTCCACTCAGCGCCCGACGCGTCACAGGGGGAGGAGAGAGAAAACCATTGTTCATCACACGCTAACGGTCGAGCAAGTCAACCGCGTGAAATGGGCAAATGACGTTGGATCTGGGGGCTCCAGATCTAATAACTAAGAATGCGCCTGATGAAAGAACTGGATCTAACAGGGGATTTAGCTGCGACAGAAAGAATTTTGATGTCTGGTTTGACCGTCGAGTTCGCAGATGACTCATTCCACAATGTAACGGAAAAAAGTCGAACCAACGAGGAAAAGCTGGTCCAGTTCACAAGAGAACAAGTGGCCACTCCCTGTGAGCCGTTGATGATGACGCCAAGATAGGGAATTCCAAGCGAGCAACAACAGGCGATCTGATGGAGGAAGAAGAGGCAACGAACAATCATGAGATCGATTGGCTTTAAAGCCAAGAACACACACCGAGAGGAAGATCCAAAGAGAAGAAGACAAAGACAAGGAAAGGAAGAGATAGTGAAGCAAAGAGCAGAAAGACAAAGAGCCGAGTTGACCTGCAGCATAAGGCAGCATCAAGCAATCCCTGATAGGATCTGTCAGGAATCAAGCACCATATTGGGCTCCTCCCATTAAAGACTAGAAAGGTCAAGTTATGGTAAGGAAAGGAGTCTGTGTACTCTAGTGGCTTGGGGGATCCAAGAACCACCCTACCAAACATTGTTCTATTTCAGGAGACTCAATTTGAGCTCCTCATTGTAATTCTCTGCTTTAAAGACACAATAAAAGAAGGCCACCACTGAAAGCTAGACTGGAGACATAGCCTTGGAGAATAGGGTGAACTCCTTATTAATTTTTGTGTTCTTGTATTTTCTTACTGTGTTTCTCCGTTGTTTTCCATATTTCCATTGTCTGTGTATTTCGCAATCTGATCGATCTGTTGCCTAAAATAACATAGACACACACCAATACCTGAGTCTATAATACCTTCATTCATTAATAAATTAATTGAGGTCACTCAAGGGTGATTTTCAGATCAAGTGGTATCAGAGCTCTAGGCTGTAAGGTTAGACAAGCTTGTGTTGGTTTAGCTGTTGAATGCTCACTAGATCAAAGCTCAAATTAGGAGAGGAGAGTTGGTCGAAACTAATCTAAAATTGGGAGAGTCTATCCTCAAAGACAATGTCAGAGGAAGGTCCTATGGGTCTAGACCCTCAATTCATAGAAAGTTTCCTAGCCATAAAGTCCGTGGTAGAAGAAATGTATAGGGACTTTAGAAAACATAAGGATGGAGATTCATCAAGCTATAAACAAGACAAAGGAGAAGATGAGTCTCACCTCCATGACCACTCAAAAGGAAAAGGGAAAGAGGAGAGCTTTCTCATGCCTCCTAATTGCCCTGTGCATAACAAGAAAGCATCTTGATCAAACTAGATGTTAAATTTTATCTACCTATATATGATGGAGAAAAGTTGGACAATTAGATTAGACAAATTGATGTGTATTGCAGAGTGTAGAACATCGACTCAGACAAGAGCGAGATTTAGCTGGCAAGCCTACACCTTGGGGGCACTACCTTGGTTTGGTGGGAAGGTAGAACCCAAGCTGACATGAAAAGGCATGGTAAGCCTATCTCTATCTCGAGTGAATTTGTGTCTGCAATCAAAAAGTAGTTCTATCCATTGGCCTACATGCAACAAGCCATGATGAGTTGGCAAACTCTTCGATAGTTAAAAGGGCAAAGTGTGCAAGGGTACACTCAAGAATTTAGAAAGAGAGCATTGATTCTAGGAATCTCATTAGACTCACTAGAGACTCTGTTGAAGTACATTGGTGTTCTACACAACTACATGAGGCATACCATCCTCATGTTTTATCCCACTAGTATAGATGAGGTATCTGTACAAGCTACTCATCTAGAAGCTAGAGGAAAGAATGGAAATCTAGAAGTTGGGGGACCATCCCAACCCACTGCAAGCAAGAGCAAGGAGAAAAGAAAGCAGAAGTAGAAAGCAAGGAAGGCTAACACTGCACAAAAAATCAAAGCTTCATGCACTCGCTGTAAAAAGGATGGGCATGATGATGAGCATTGTTGGATTCTGGATTCTGAATCCAGAGTTGAGACCTAAGAAGTTCGAGGGCAAGAAGAAGAAGACTGCTACAGCTATTCAAAAAGGTTTGAGGTTAGACTCAGAAGATGAAACAACCATTGCAGCCACAAGTATAAAAGGTAAGAATTCTGAAGCATCTACTAGTAATTCTGCACAATCTATTACTAATGAAGAAAATGAGAGAAAAAGACATGAGCTTTTCCATATTCAAGTTATTTCCAAACATCAAAAGATTGATACTTTGTTTGATAGTGGCTCACAAGTAAATTTGATTTCTGAAGAAATTGTAAAGAAATTGGGATTAGCAACTACACCTCTCAAGAAACCATACCCATTAGGATGGTTGAATGATAAAGCACAACTACAAGTGACTAGACAGTGCAAAATCAAGTTTTATTTTGGGTCAGCATTTGTAGATGAGGTTGAGTTAGACATAATTCCTTTGGATATATGTGGAATTGTTTTAGGAATTCCTTACTTGTATGATAGAAAAGCTATATTCTATAGAGATGAGAACAAGTATCTGTTTATTAATGATGGAATCAAATAATTTGTAAGAGCTCATAAGCTCAAGAATAATTATACTCTCATAAACTCAGGGCAGATGAAAAGAATGATAAATTCATGCAAACAATTCTTACTGATGGTTGTAAAGGAAAAGAAACTTGATAAAACCAATGTATTTGAGGGTTGTAATGCTAAACAACAAGCTGATTTAGAAAAGGTTGTTTTAGAGTATGATATCTTTTTTCAAGAACCTAAAGGTCTGCCACCCAAAAAGGAAATAGTACATGATATTATTTTGCAACAAGATGCTCCTTTGCCTAACATTGGAATGTACAGGTTGTCTGCCTTAGAGAATGCTGAAATCAAGAAGCAGGTGCAGGAGTTGCTCGAGAAAGGGTTCATCAAGCCTAACACATCACCATGTGGGTCACCAATCGTTTTGGTGAGAAAGAAGGATGGCTCATGGATAATGTGCATTGATTACCAAGCACTCAATAACATAACAATCAAAAATCGTTATCCCCTTCCTCACATAGATGATCTTTTAGATCAATTGAAAGAAGTTCTTTATTTCACCAAGCTAGACTTGCACAATGGATACCATTAGGTCAGAGTTGCAGAACAAGATGCATGGAAGACTACTTTCAAAACAAAGCAGGGATTGTATGAGTGGTTGGTTATGCCTTTTGGCTTAACTAACTCTCCTGCTACTTTCATGAGATTAATGAATGATGTACTCTTACCTTTTCTTGATGATTTTGTTATTGTGTAGATGGATGACATTCTTTTAGTAAAACATGGGAAGAACACTTAAAGCATGTTAAGCAGACACTAGATGTTTTGAAAAGAGAAAAACTTCATGTTAAACTTCAAAATATGAATTTGGAAAAACATCTCTAAATTATTTGGGTCATATAGTAGGGGGTGGTGAATTGAATATAGATCCCTCTAAAGTGGCAGTCATTGTAAACTGGCCTAAACCCAAGTCTGCTACTGAAGTGAGAAGCTTCTTAGGGGAAACACAATATTGGAGGAAGTTCATTTCTAACTTTTCCTCAATTGTAGCTCCCTTACATGCTTTAACAGGATTGAACAAGGTGTTTCACTGGGGAGGCAAACATCAGAAAGCCTTCGACACCTTGAAAGAAAAGATTAGTACAACACCTGTACTAGCACTACCAAATCTGCAAAGACCATTTGAGATCCAAACAGATGCCAGTGACTATGCCATGGGAGCAGTGTTAACACAGCACGGTAAACCCATACGTTATCATTATGAGATTTTTAATCCTGTAGTAGTTAACTATCCTACATATGACAAAAATTGTCTGCATTAGTTCAGAGTGTGAAAAAGTGGAAACATTACTTAATGGGCAAAGAGACAGTAATACATACTAATCATCAACCACTTCAATATCTACACTCCCAAACTAAGTTGCAGCAATCAAGACACTATATATGGATGGGTTTTCTACAACAATTTCATCTAATCATCGGATATAAAAAGGGCATACACAATAAAGTTGCAGACATGTTATCTAGACCCATTATAAATGCATCTACTATACTTAAGCATAATTTTGTGCTACATGAAAGCTACATTGAACAATATGCTCAAGATATA
>APFE031334558.1:91537-176977 GCA_000404065.3 Pinus taeda | reverse complement strand
TTGATTGTTGCTAGACCCCCTTTGGGCTAGTAGGGATCGCCTCTATCCGTAGAGGGGATTTACCTCTCCAACAATTTTCAAATGCAGGCCGTCTAATGACTTCTGGGTGATTTTGCAGGGCAAAATGGCTTTCACATGGCAAGAGAGAGATCATGATAACGCCGATATAGCCGCATTTGCCGATGCCGGATGCCGCAATGAAATGCGGGCATGCGGTTTAATGAAATTCTTCCTCACTCCGCGGTTGAGAGCTCAGCCGGATTTACTAGAGTAAAGTCTCCACATTTTGAGGAGCGGAGCTCAAAGATAGTTAGGAATCAAATCGGCTTTAGGAAGGTCAAATGCCCTTAGTATGTTAGAAGTAAGATGTTTTGTGACCCGCCCATGGTTCGCGAACCATGGTATTGTTAATGCGTCATTAGACGGCGAACATTATTAATTTTTTTAATAATGTTGTAAAGTCTCCACATTTTGAGGAGCGGAGCTCAAAGATAGTTAGGAATCAAATCGGATTTAGGAAGGTCAAATGCCCTTAGTATGTTAGAAGTAAGATGTTTTGTGACCCGCCCATGGTTCGCGAACCATGGTATTGTAAAGAAAGATGTTATAAAAAGGAGTCATAGTGAGTCATAGGAAGTAGTTAATTAATTGAAGATCTATGTATGGGCAAGTGATCTAAGTCAGAAGAGTCTATTTTTGTACTTAGGCAAAGGGGAAGGCTCCTGCAACTGTGTGTGCAGAGACCTTGGTAAGTCTGCCTCTGAGTGCGTGGGCCCCTGCAGCTCTATGTGCAGGGAAGAAAGAGTCTGTAACGGAAGGATTGAACATAATAAAGACTATTTTGGAGCAAAATATGTGTATCTGTGACTTTATGTTTACTTCTGCATTTTTTGAGTATTAACTTTGTTTTATGTAGTTATCATAAGAAACATTTTATTGGTGCGTGAAAGTAGTAGATCTATTAGTTTACTTGATACTATGAATTTTTAAATCAATTGGCATAGAGTTAGAAGATGCTATCTATAAGTTACCATAATTTTTGTATTTCAAGGGTTAGGCTTCACGAAGGTTGGAATAAAGCCCTAGAAGTAACAAAAACCCATCACGCGGACCTCTGGATGTAGAAACCTAGTTCTGTCATCCCTCAATACTAACTCGGGTGATACTGCAGCTTGTGTTATGTGGGTTGTTTCTGAAAGGGCCAGCAGTTTAAGGTTTTCTTGGTTCGCACAACTAACTCTGAACCTGGATTGAAAATTTTATCAACGCAGTAACTGATTTTCTTTTCCTACTTATTCCACCATGAGTTATTCATGAAATCACTTCAGTAAACATTAAAATAAATTTTGTTGCAGATATCACACCGTAATATAGAAACAAACATATTCATAAGAATCAACACATTGACACAAATATTTTGGACTAATGTCCCCGGAAAAACCCAATGTGGGAAAATCGGTGCAACAAGGGAGGATTTTATTATTCAACAATTTTCTAGTAAAACAGGGTACCAAATTGGCTTACCCACAGATAGACAAATTCTCCAACACTTCTTTTGAATCCAGCATCAACCCTGCTGACCTTTGCATGGCCTAAAACCCTTTGCTTCAACCTGTTGAGACTCTGTACAACCTCTCTGGCCTTCTGTGTCACTCAAGCAGCCTCTACGTGGCTCCCTCTGGCCCTGCGTCTGCGTTTTCTACCTCTGCATTGATCTCCTGTCTCTTTGTTACGTACTTCCTACCTCCTGAACGCTCACCAGACCACTGGTTCAATTTCTCAGCTAACCCCGCTCAAAAAATTGAACTAACTGGTCTCCCTCAGTGTATTCTCCAAGTGACCCTCATGCCTCCTCTTATACTTTTCTTGTTGACAAATCAACGGCTGAGATTAAGTCCCTAATCAATAGCTAAGATCAGATCTGGCTCGATCCATGACTTTTGGACCATTCTAACACAGATTCATATTGATTCACATTAATATTTTATTTTCCCTAAGTTTAGACTTAGGGATTACATTAAAAATATTAATTATTTTGATATCTCCCAAACTTTTAGAATCTTCCCAAACCCTTTCTTGGTATTGGAGATCTCATGTGCCTTACCCTCTCCACCAAGTTTCGTGGCTAGAGAAAATCTGATGCTACCCCAAATCAACACTTAGGTCGAAACCTTATTAAGCAAACACTTTCACCATCTCTGTCATGTCAAGGAAACCCTTCCTAAAAACCTTATCATCCTCTGACATATTTGTAAGCTCTCCATCATGTGACGTGCTTGCTAAAGCTTCAACTACAATTTGAGGTAGAATTGGTGGTGGATATTGTGGCAAACTTGCTCTCCTTCTCCTTGACCCAACTTCAAGACCTTCAACCAGCTTTCCTTCTCCTCTCTTGAGCTTCAACCTTGTAAGCATCACATTCACTTGCAAATAGTTAAAGCCTCCTTTCACAAACAAGACCAAGTGCTTTGATACCTAACTCAATATGTATGGGGAAATTAGTTTTGCTGTGCTAAATTCCTCTTAGAATATGTAAAATTGCTTAAGGATTCATGAGGTTAATTGCAAGTTTTATCATGAGTTTATGAGTGTTTTTTATGTAAATTTCATGTACAAATTAACATAAACAAATGATTAAACAACAACATACAACATACAAGAACATCACCAAAACAGTATCACAACAACACGTGATGAAGGAGTTCACTCCACCTAGGCTACGTCTCCTTGATCCAACTTCCAATGGCTTGGCCCTCTCTATTATGCTTAAAAGTGTGAATAAATCAGTTTACAATGCTCAAAAGACTCTGAAACCTACTCCAATAGCTCCAGAATTCCCAAAAATGTCTATCTAGCCTCTTTCTTCTCCTGAATTGGTCAAAAACTGAAGAAGTTATGGCTTCCCTTAGCTCTTACACTATTCGCTCTACAATTTCACCAAAATCTAGCACCATGCTACAAATTTGCCCCAATTTCCGTTAATTGGGAGTCGATTCCACCAAATTTCAGGTGAATTTGGTAGATGGATTAAATGCCCAATGTGGCCTTATTTCCAAAAATTGGGCCATATTGTAGGGCCACATTCATGTGGCTAAGGCCAATGGACTGTCCTCACCTGCCAGGCTGCCACTCCACTCCGGATGTGGTTGCGTTGGGTAGCACGCACCTAGGGGCTAGCCCCCATGGCTAGTCCCTTTTCCAAATGGCGCAAACCTTAGAGATTAAATATAATCGGCATAAAAATATATAATAAGAAACAATTTGGCACATCGGTAGTTGGAAATGTTTGTTGGACGAAGGTCTAGTGTTCGACCTCCACCTGATCTAATTAGCCCTTAACAATATTTTTGGTGGCCCCCATGCTGCCACGTGGCGGCCTTTGTTTGGGCCACGTGGCAACCTATGGTTGACCACCAACCAACCAATGAAAATCATCCAAATTAGCACCAATGAAATTCATACAAGTGGCGAGACATTATTGGCCCAAAGAAACCCAGTCAACTATGCCCAATCATCCTACCACGTCAATGGTGCGGACTTCTGACTGGACTATCAATTTTTTTTCCAAATTTGCCTATTTTCGAAAATGAACAAAACATGTTTCTAGGAGAATATGGAGTCTATTTCATGTGAAATGAGTTGCGCCTGATTCAGGACGACAAGCACTACGTGGCCATTCAGGTTCCACACTGATCCGACAAATTTGAATTTTGACCAAATTTTTGAGCACCTGATCATCCTCCTAGGCATGTCTTGGGCTAAAGCACCATAAAATATAATGGGTATTTCCAAGAATCTACAAAAATAATAACATCCTCCAATATTCCTTTAAGTTGGATCCTAGATGTCTTTTCCAGTTCTAAAACAGTAGGGGCTGGTCTCAGATTAATAAGCCCAAGTAGTTCTAAAGTTTCCCTTATTATTATGTTGATTGTTGCTCCTAAATAAATTAGGGTATTCAAGAGAGTTTTTATACCAATGTGAACAACTATGGTTAGGTTCCCAGGATATTCATATTTGGAAGGTACAATGTTCCCCAATATTAGTTCTAATAATTTCCTAATGACATTTACAGTAGGGGGATCCTAAGATTTCCTACCTAGCTTTTTAACACGTAGCTCCTAAATTGTTTCGGCATAAATCTAGACATCTCATATTGCTTGAAGTAAAGGGATCCGAACATGTAAGTTCTTTAACTCCTTGAGGAAGTAATATTTGACTTAAGGGGTAACCATGACTTTAGTTAATCTATCAAGGTAAGGAGGGCAGAGAGAAGTCTCATTTCTAACAGCTATTATAGGCTTCAAAACTGACGTAATATTTTTTATTACAATAGTACTGGTTGTTACAGTAGTATCGAAAGTAGTGTTGGCTATTATAGGTTCATCAATTATTTCAGAACTAATGGTAACATTGGTTGTTACAACCTGCTACTTTTCTAAACATACTTAAACTAAGTTTTCTTCCCCTAATGAATTTTATTCCTCATTCTCTATTATAACAAGAGAAATAGTGGGGGTCACTACCCTTCCTAATCATAATTGAATCTCATTACATTCCACAAGTGCGATAAAATAGGTGGGGAGAATTATAATTTCAACCTGATGCGCTGTCTTATTATTAGGGTTAGGGTTCAGTTGAACAAGTAACTTAGGATGCAAAGAAGGAATTATCATGGGTACATTAAAAGGAAGTTGTAATTGTTGTTGTTGCACTAGGATTTGTATATGCATTTGGTTAAGGGGAACAAGCCCCTGTCATGGTTGAGGCCATGAAGTGACAGTCCACTATGGCCAAGGCGCAGGGTATTAAACCAAAGAAGGATTGAGAGGTTGTCATGGAGTTCTTGAATATTACAGTTTTTGGGGTGTTTATTGGGAATTATACATACTAGACCAAGAATTGAAAGGAGATAATGGTTCTTGCATCATATCTTATGGCCTATGTTTCCAAGGGTTTTTAGTACCAATAAAATATTCTGCTTCAACATCCTCCCCTCCTTCCTTGTAAATTTCCTTGACTCTAGGTAATGAGGAGAGTTGTTCTGTGGAGTGTCCCCTCTCACATATGGTACAATTGTTGAGTGGGAATTCCCTCAAAGGATGTTTCTTTCTACACTGAGAGCATAAAATGGCAAAATATTTCTCTACCTCCATATGTTTTTTCTTTGCTTATAAAACATACAACTGAGAGGAAATATAGCTCATCATATTCATTTTGAAATTCTATAGAAAATTCCCAATATTATCTCATGTTTCTCTAGTGTTAGCTAACTTTAGAATCTTGGTAGAGGCATCATGTGTCAAGGTCCAATTTCTTGTTGATCCTCTAAAAATTCTTCGGTAAAGTTGAACAATATCATTCGTAAGGTTCCTTGGTTATACCCCCTTTCACCAGAAGATTTAGCATCTCAAGGAAATCATCACTCATTCCTTTAATCAAGATTGTCTTGAATATTTCCTTATCAAAATTTCTATACCAATATATTTTTACGTTATATTGAATATGTTCAACATATTCTTCTAAATTTTCATTTGTAGTTTGGGCGATTTTGAATAATTTAGCCTTCGTATCTCTAGAATGACAATAATCCTGATACTTTTGTAAAAATGTTTGCTTCATTCCATCCCAAGAGTTAATGAATGACCCACTGAGTCCCATATACCATCTTAGTATTGCTCCCTTTAATGTAGTTGGGAACAATTTTAGTTTTTGTTTGTCGATGGTGTAATCATAACTTCTACAAAGGACATAAAATTCAAAAAGAAATGTATCTAGATCTTCTATAATCATGACTTGAAAAGTATGGAGTACAAACAAAGGAATTTTATTCATTGGGGACTTTCCTTGAAGATTCTCAATAGAAAATCAAAATTAGTGAATAAACTTCCTGCCATTTGATTATGTTACAAGCTTTGTACAATTGTTATAGGTGGCTTCCCTCGTGAAGGAGATTCCTCTCTTTTTGGTGATGGGGATTTCTTAGGTTGTTCAAGTTGTTTAGGTTGCTCATATGGTTCAGGTGTTCCTAATGAATTTTCAATACTCTCTGAAACAACAGGTTGTTTCACTGCATTGCCAAATTCTAAGGTATAATGATCAAGTAATCGTCTTCAGGGTTTAGTTCCCAATCATGTTCATCAATATCTCCATATATTTCTTTTAAATATTTATTCCCACCCTCTACTAATACAGAGGGGATGGAAACTCTGGGATTGGTTTCTAAAATTGAAGGTTCACAAAACTTTGTATCCTTAATATGTGCACCCAACACAGATGTCTCAAGGGATGCTGACTTTCATGGAGTAGGTTTGCATGATTCCTTCTTCTTGGTCATCTTTCCTCGAGTAGATGGTTTTTCTTTAGATTTTGAAATAATCTCTTATATGTAATTTACTCTTTGCAAGTCTTGATTCTTATTCTTCCTAATTCGTCGTCTTCCTCCTGTATGTTTAGCATGTTTGGGGGAATTGTATTTTTCTTCTTCACTAGTCATGCAATGCAATCCTACGTGTCTTGATTCCTACAAGGTCGATCCCAATTTAGTATGTTCAAGTGATGCATAGGTTCTTACCTCTCATCTTACCGCTTGAAAACCTCAGAGTCAGGAACAAATCTACCACACTTTCAATTATTGAATGTAAATAAACTAGTCACACATATGCAGCTCTAATAGGCCTTTTCATTTCAAGGTTATCATGCAAAGTATATGCAGGAACAAATGATGACTAGTGCTAATAAATCTCAAACCTAATCATTGTATTAACACTCTTAGCAATCCTACACTCTAGCTATTACTCTCTCAAACCTTGCTCACACTTTCATAAAATAAATACACCCCCTTTGTCACATAGTCACTCGTATTCAGAAAGAAACAAAACTCCTAGAAACCGTTCACTCAAGTAAATGTTGAAACATAAATTCAAATAAAATAAACACACCACCAAACTGCAATAGGAATTGAATAATTGTCACACTAACAAAGGAACAGGTCCAGGACCTATGTTGTTACACGATACATAGGTTAGAATTTAGAAATCATTAAAGTATGAACAAGAATAACAATAATAGTAACAGTAATCATACATGAATCATAACTAAGAGGAATGAATAAAATTACTATATTACCTTTGTTATAAGGAAAATTCACTTCTACGGACAAAAATGAACTACCTAGATCTAGTGGTATGATCTAGAAACAATAGAGGTAAAAAATATCTATGTTTTCCTTATAGAGATCAGAATACGAAAAAGAGACCTACCTGGAATATATAGTAACTCCTCTTCTCCTTGCTTGTAAGCTCCAACTCTAGCTGCACGCACTATAAATGGAACATGCAATAACAAGTAAAACAAATAAGGGAAATATAATATCCACATAACATAAACTAATGTCTCTAATCAATGAGTCAAATGGAGTTGAAATACATAAGCATTAACATGACGCGAGTATAGGAAAACATAATCATTTTTGTATTAATAAATAAAGGAGAGAGTTACAATCATTTATAGATGTTGATTTTTTAGATATCTCTCCAATTGTCTTGTCCTTCCTTGACACAAAGAAAAACTTCACACTCAACCCTAATGTATAAATGGGTGATGATTCCTTAAGCTTAAAGTAGAAGCATGAGGACACTAATAATCTCCAAAAGCCAACCCAAACTCTATGGGAGGCAGTAGATTTATAGGGTAAAAGTGGTAGTTTAGGATTTACCAATATAGACTTGAGATCCACATATGAAGGAGGATAAGCTCTAAGGATAAGACATAAGAACTCTAGAGTAGGAATTCAAGATATATCCATGGTAAATGGTTAAAACCACCTTAGAAGCTTCTGGAAGGATAATATTCCAAAATATTTTTTAATTTACCCAAAATTTTAGAACCATCACACCTGCAAAGTAGAGGAACCTGCGTTGATCAATGCAAGTGATTAGTTATGCAACTTGCAACCATTACATGTTTACAATTATGCTGAGTTCGTTGGGGCTAAAAACATTATTTTTGAGCTTATTGACCCAAAAACTAAGACTTTTTGGAGAAATGGTGCTTAGTGCTTTGCAAAGGGATAATGAAAAAGTGTTCAAGGATGTTGATCGATTCAGTTTTTAGGCTGTTTGAGAGGATGTGACAAAATGAACAATAAAATATTGCCCCCTACAGTACAAAGTCAGAAGCAGTGGATGAGGACTTAAGTGCTTTACCTTTTGAAAATTCTGGGGAAAGAACCAATTGGTCAAGATCATCATTTATTACAATACATATTATCATCATGATATCATTGCTGAGGGGTTCATACCCATGTGATGAGGCTCATTAATAGGTACATTATAAGGGTAATAATGCCATCCTCCAGATTTAGAACTATCTCTTTCTCAAATTTATTTACATCTTTTGTTCTATTATACTCAATGAGAATGATAAAAGATGTTTTTCATGTCATGTGGCCTAATATGGTTTAATTGCAGGAAATGGAGCAATTTTTGAGATGATTTCTATGTAGGGCTTAGAGTAGACAACAAGGAGAGAATCTAGGGGGGTTTTCACCTCTTTAACTCCCTCAATCATCCCAAGATTACAAAATTCTCTCTCACGTCAAATTGAGGTCATTGGTAGCCAAGCAAGTGAAAGTAACGAGGTTATTGGCAGCCAAGCAAGTGCAAGTAATGAGGAACCAGATCCACCATTATTGAGTTGTAGGATACTAATATTCCTATTTTATGGGGAATTGCTAGTAGATACCCTCTTGTATAAATAAGCATGTAGAAGATTTCATTAGGATTCAAGTTTTATTTTCAGCTAGGTAGTTATTGAGCTCAAGAACTTGGCACTGTTATTTTCAATGTTATGTGATGTATTAGACATTGATCCAATGATAATGAGAAGTTGCTTATTGATGCATCACTGACTTAATTCCAGAGGGTTGAGGCTCTTAGGTTTGGTCCCACTCCCAGTAGCTTAGGTCCCTCTTGTGTATTTGTGTCTCTTTTAGTTTCAAAGAATTTCTAGTTTCTTAGATTTCATTAGAGAATAATCCATCAAAATATGTGATTGCAACCTCTACCTCATCTCTCTCATGGGAGCATGAACAGAAGGATTTACAACCACAGTCCAAAAGTATTATGTTTATGATTTATTGGAAGAAGATTTGTGGTAGCCATCTTATTTTACATGTTCTTGTTGTAGCATAGGAGTTGGTTTATTAGTTATATCAAAGTTTTGGCATAGATTAGATAGAAATTAAATTTAACTCATCTTTTCCACTACTAGTTGTTTCATTTTGTTAATGATAAATGGGTATGTGCATGTGATGATTGTAGGGTTGTTTGTATCTGCATGCAAGGGAACCTTCACCACCTCCACCTTGAAACTCCTCATCTTCTCTTGTGAACCCAAAATTGTGTCCTAAAAATTATGTTCATGAGATCATTTTCCTAGGATCACTTACAACATCCCTCCTAGTGCAAAACAAGCCTTCAAAAGGCTTTGAGCTTGGCTAGGGGCTTTGGCCACCCTTCACTCATCCGCCTCAAAATCCATCCACCTTTCCATACCCTTAAACCATCATTTCCACCTCTTAAACCTTCACGACATCCCTCCTATAGCATTACAGGCCTTCCTGTAGCAATACAAGGCACCTATAGCAACCTCTTGTAGCACACCTATAACAACCTATTTCTTCACTAGTTTTGATCCTTACTGCAATTTAGACTTATTTTAGAAGGATGTTGACCCCCAGTTGTGACTTCATCATTGAGGGAAGCTCCTAGGCCACTCCAAACCCTCATTTTCCTTCACTACAAAAACATAATAGTGTTAGTTTCCTTATCATAGATTTGGCACAAATAGAACATTGATTTACATGCAAGTGTGAGCTAGTTAAATGGTACATAGAATCTTGAATTATGGTTTGGTAGGTTAGCTTATTTTCTGCAAGTAGATCTGATAACTAGATGGATGATTGCAAGATAATGTAGTTTCCTTTCTGCAAGTAGTTTATCTCTTTCCTTTTCATCAATGGTTTCTATGGAATTTGCAAGTTGAAGTTAATAGCAATTTCCTTTTCATAGTTAGAGGTAGCTTATAAATTTCACCTTCATTAGCTATATGTCATTCTAATTCAGTAGGAGGAATGGTCTTGGAGCACTATTGATCAGATGTCCTAGTTGAGGGTGGCATGCATAGAATCCCATCTACTATGCATATAACGTCATCACCTCAAAGTTTGTACAAACCTTGGGATGATAAATATAGTTGAGGAGCCCTTGGGAGTTGCATCACTCTTGGTGCAATACCAGGGCTCACTACTTTTTGGCTCTGCTTCTGGGGAGGTGTCTAGGTAGATGTTATTTCTGCTTAAGCATTGTTTTCTGTTTTGCATACAATTTTGAAGAAGTTGCATAAAATAAAAAGAGAACAAAATTATTTCAAGCCTCGTAGGAGTAGATATACTCAAGGAAAATTCTTACCAAAAACCCCCACACCCTCAAGTAGTTAACCTTCACTCTTCTTCGATGATTGTCATCTTCCCTCTCTAACTACATGGGAGTCAGAAGACCCTTTAGGTGAGAAACTTGAAATCTTTGAAGAACCTATTAGGGAAGAAGAATAAACCACTTCACCTACACAAACTATGGTTGAAAACTGAAACCATGAGGTTTTCCCTTTCAGGGAGACTAATGGAGAGGCTAGAATGAAGAATATAATCCCTACTGCCCTTCCACACTTCCATGGCTTAACCTATGAGGATATTGATACCTTCATGTTTGAATTTTTTGTTGTATATAGGACCTATGACTATGCCTCTGATGACTAAAAGCTGAAGTTATTCCTCTCTACCCTTAAGGATACAACCTTGCATTGGTTTATGGGTCTACCTAGAGGTAGCATTAGTACCTGGCCTCAAATGCAACAAGCCTTTAATGATAAGTACAGGGACTACTGTAGGTCCAAATAAACTAAGGAAGAAATCTTTAGAATGACTCTTGGACTTAATGAATCCCTAGAAGACTATGAGGAGAGATTTCAACTCAGTTATAGGAGGGTCAGGTGAACCCTTGATCCTGAATCTCTCAAGCTAGTTATTCTTTGAGGGATCAAGGAGGACATGTTGGAGACCCTCAACATGTTTTCTGGGTGGGATATCTATCAGTTATCCTATGATGACATTAAAACTATGTTCAAGAATCACTGTAGGACTAATAAGGGCAGGGCTAGTCAAGGCTTGGTCAGTTCCTCTCCTTCCACAACTTCCATCAAGAATGAGATTGGGAAAATGTTGGAGGATTTTAAAAGTGAAATGTTTCATACCTTTTCTTTGAAAATGGATACTATGCAGATCAAGAAGAAATAAGAGGAGTCAAAGCGATCCTTATCTATTTTCTTCCCTAAATGCACTAGAAGGAACCCTAGGAATGAATTCCCATAAAATTTCATAAAGGTATGCTCAGCTGTGAGGAAAACCATGCCACAGATAAATTCCCTTCTTTGTCTGGTTTTAAAATTATATACCAAGGGGCAGAAGGTGGGGTTGAGCATCTCTTCTTTATAAATCAAAGGAGGCCTCAAGGACCTCGGCCATACCAACATGGCATGCAAGGTGTATCTTACTCTTATTACCATCCAAACTAGAATGCACCCTTTCCACCCTGGTACCCTTCCACTCATCCATCATGGCCCACACTTCCTTCTTAGCCCTATGATCCTCCATATCATCCTCAATTTGTCAATCAACTGTTTCATCCATATGCTCCCCAACCTCCTCAATGGAACAACCCCTCACAAGGGTGGAGGCCTCAACTCAACCAACCTCATGCTTTACTACCTCCACGCCAACCTCAACCATAACTCACTCATCCTTCTCGACCCAATCAACCTCAGATTCCTTCTCAACCCAATTTGAACCTGAATAACAAGCAAACACAATAGGCCTATATTGGAGAGACATCTTACCCTACCTATGTTGTGGAGATCCACGAGATCAACCTTAGGTCTGGAAGAGTGCTTCTAGATAACCATCCACCATCTCCACCTGAAGAGATTGAAGATGAAAAGAAATAGAGTACCCCTCAGGTAAATCCACCTCCTTTTCCTTAGAGATTGATCCACCCTAGCTAGCACCCCCCATAAGAGATTGAACTTCTGGGATAACTAAAGAATTTGTGTGATAAAATACCCCTTTACTAGGTTATTAAGGATGTTCCAACCTATAATAAGATTATCAAGGAGAAATGTTTCAAACATCCTGGGAGAAGAAAAAGAGACACCCCCTCCATTAATTTTATTGGTCAATTATCTGATTTGATGTTGGGAGAGTAATTTTCCCAAAATACTTAGACCCTAGAAGTCCAGTAGTGGATGTGCACATTGATGGCATCATTTTCCCTCATGCCCTGATTGATCTTAAGGCTTCCATCGATGTGATGACTAAAGAAACCATGCTAAATGTAAACCTCCAAGGAGCTTTGAGAAATACCACTATAGTGCTGCAACTTGTAGATAGATCCATAGTAGCTCCTGAGGGAGTTTTTGACGATGTCATGGTCTCCATTGATTCTTGGGAGTACCCTACTAACTTCCTAGTTCTCCATCCCAAAACGAAGTTCAATAGCTATCCTCTCATATTGTGAAGGCCATGGTTAGCCACTTCTAATGTTTACATTAGTTGTATGGTTGGGAAAATGACCATTAAGAAT
Organism: Pinus taeda; assembly: GCA_000404065.3. Classification (NCBI taxonomy): domain Eukaryota; kingdom Viridiplantae; phylum Streptophyta; class Pinopsida; order Pinales; family Pinaceae; genus Pinus; species Pinus taeda. The sequence continues at coordinate 164,279 of APFE031334558.1, read as the reverse complement.
GGATATTTTTCTAAATGATTGGTCTTGTATCCTCCTTCTCATCCATCCATTGAGCATGGCTTACCCTTGTGGATAGAAGAGGAGGAATAATATGAAGTGTATCATACAACATTCTACCCAATCTGTAGCGTAGATGTTTTTATAGGAGGGGGGAAACTTGATGAAGATGACCTCATTGACCATATCCTTTGCATACAACCTCCCAATACCATTTCCCTTGATGAGCTATTGAAAGAATCTTAGAGTAGTTCTTGGACTGAGTTATGCTCAGTTGACCCAAGTCCTAAACATGTCAAAGTTGTAGAGTTTGGCCCATATAGAACCTTAAATATTAACCCCTCTCTTAGCCAAATAGGAAGAGAAATTGTGCAAGATGCTGAGAGAAAACTTAGATGTCTTTGCTTGGAACTATAACGAAATGAAGGGGGTGCATCCCTTGGTTTGTACTCATCACATCTACATTAACGAGGGATGAAAACATGTGTGCCAACCTTAGAGGATAATGAACCCAACCCTTAAGGACATAGTAAAGGAAGAATTACAAAAGTTGTTGGATGTGGGGTTCATATACCCCATCTCAGATAGTGAGTGGGTGTCCCCTCTAGTCTTAGTCCCAAAGAAGAATTGGAAGTGGAGGATCTATGTGGATTATAGAGAACTAAACAAGGCCACAAAGAAAGACCATTTCCCTTTTCCTTTCATTGACCAATGTTTAGATGGTCTTGCAGGGAAGAAGTTCTTCTCTTTCTTAGATGGATTTAGGGGTTATAATCAGATCCAGATCAGCCCTAAAGACCAAGACAAGACTACATTCACATGTCCTTGGGGTACCTTTTCTTATAGATTCCTCCCATTCAGTCTATGCAATGCCACTGCCACTTTTCAAAGGGCATTTCTAAGAATATTTGATGAGATTTTTCATGAATCTATCAAGATCTACATGGATGATTTCACTCCCTATGGGTGTGACTTCCTCGAGGCTCTCTCTAATCTGGGTAAAGTCTTGAGAAAATGAATTGAAATGAACCACTCGCTGAGTCCTAATAAATGTGAATTCTTAATGAAGCCAATGGTTGTCCTTGGTCATTTGATATCTCCAGAAGGGTACAAGTGGACCCGAACAAGATTTTCATCATCAAAGGGGTCCCTATGCCTCAAAAGCAGAGTGATGTTAGGAGTTTCTTGGGCTTATATGGTTATTATGGGAGGTTTATCAATGATTTTTGTAAAGTGGCTTGACCATTGTTTGGATTGTTGGCCAAGGACTTGGAATTCTATTGGATAGGTAGCTTCTAAGAGGCCCTTGAGATATTAAAAGATAAATTGACCACTACACCCATACTAAGGAGTCCCAATTGGGCTCTGCCTTTCCATATCCATATTGATGCATCAGAAAAAGTTGTGGGGCAACCTTGGGGAAAATAGATGATAAGTTACCCCATTCCATTTATTTCATTAGTAAAAATTTGTCTAAGGTCGAATTGAACTACACTGTCACTGAAAAAAACTCTTATATGTTGTACACTCCTTAAACAAGTTAGGAACTACATAACTCGATACCAAACTTTTATGCATATTGATCATGCAAATATTAAATATTTGATGAATAATCCTGATGTGAATGCTACGATCATTAGATGGTTTTTATTGTTACAACAGTTTGATTTGACTATCAATGACAAGCCAAGAAACGAAAATGTAGTTGTAGATTTTTTATTTGTACTTACTTTGTCTATAGGTGATGAAGGGATGGTCGATGATTAGATTATAGATGACCACCTATTTTCTATCTCAATGCTCTCTCCCTAGTGTGTTGACATAGCCAACTACCTGGTTGCTGGGAGATTTTCTCCACATCTGTCATCCAGGGAGAAGAGCATAATTGTAAGGAAAACTACCCCTTTCACTTGGATTGGGGGCAATATTTTCAAATTGGGACCAGATTAGATTTTAAGGAGGTGTGTCAGGGAAGAAGATGTCTTTGGTATCCTCTCAGCCTACCATAAGGGCCCTGTGGCAGTCATTTTTCTGCCAAGAGAACAACTTTCAAAGCATTAAAAGCTGGCTACTATTGGCCCACTCTCCATCAAGATGCAAGAAGGTATACCAACATATGTGACCAGTGCGAAAGGATGGGGAACCCACACCCTAGGATGAGATGCCTCTACAACCTCAACTGGCCTTAGAGCCATTTGACAAGTGGGGCATGGATTTCATTGAGCTAATTGATCCACCATCATGGAAAAAAAGTACATCATTGTGTGCACTGATTACTTGACAAAGTGGGTTGAGACAAAGGTTGTCAAAGAAGCAACAGAAGAGAAAGTGGCCTAGTTCTTAAGGGAAAATATTTTCTACAAGTTTGGGTATCCAAGAAATATTGTCAATGATCAAGGGGCTCAATTCACATCATATTTGATTGAGAATCTCCTAAGGCAGCATAATATCAAACACAAAACATCTACTTCCTATCATCCTCAAGCATATGGGCAAGTAGAGGTTACAAATAGGGCATTGGAGAGCATCCTCACCAAGGTTTTGAGTAGCAGCAGGAGAGATTGGGTAGATAGATTAGTGGAGGCCACTTGCGCCTATAAAACCACTTGGAATACAACTACCCGGTTCACTCCATATGATTTATTTTATGGGAAGAAAGCTTTGCTTTCTATTGAGTTTGAATATAACATTTTGAGAATGGCAACCCAATTAGACTTAGATGTCACCAGAGCACAGTAAGAAAGGTTGATCCAATTGAATGGCTTCGATGAGTTCATAATGCATTCCATCCTCCACATTGATTTTATACAATTGCAAAGGAAGGTCTGGCATGATAAGCATATCAAGGAAAAGGTTTTTCAAGAAGGGGATTGGGCCTTGTTATATGATTATAGGTTCAAATAATTTAAAGGAAAATTAATAAGAAGATGGTTAGGACCATACCTGGAAGAAAAATGTCATGAAAATGGATTTGTCCAAATCAGAACCATTGATGAGGAAGGGATACCCTTGCTTGTCAATGGTTATAGGCTGAAGTTTATACATGAAAACTATGTCTAAGGAAGAATTCATCAGTAGAATCAAAAGAGAAGTCAATGTGATTGGGAGTGTCATAGCTTCTATTCCACAACACCTTTATATATTTTTATTGCAAAAATAAAAATTAAAAGTTCTGGATGAAAACCTCTATGAGGCACTTGAGGCCAACTCCTAGGTTGAAAACCTCTCTGAGGCAGCCCAGAAGCAAAAAAAGATAGAAGAAAAAAATAAAGATCCCTAGGAGAAAACCTCTCTTGAGGAACCTAGGGAAAGCATGCAGGTTGAAAACCTCCTCTGAGGCATCTTGTGTGTCTCAAGAAAGAAAAACAAAATGAATTATAAAACACAAGGAAAGAGTTTTACCTTGTCTGCTCATTTTTTTTTCCATTTTGCGGGATTATACACAGTGGCATATTTCAAGGCTACATGGCCAGAATTCTCAAGTGTTCTTTCATTCTTCCATCCATACACTTCCTATCCATAATATCCACTCATGTGATCACCTCTCTCCACCATCCCATTAGCGTGAACTTCAAATTTCAACTCCTCTCTGGAGTGCTACAAGAAGAACTTGTAATTTCTATAGGAAGGTCTTGGGGTGCAACAGGAGGGTTCTAAAAAGCTATAGGAGGGAGATCTGAGGAAAAGGACAACCCAATAGGGACCTTACGAATTTAAAAATGATGAATAAGGTTCCCCCATTACTTTCCATAATCCATCCATCACTCGTTCATCTCATTTCACAAAAAAATCACTCAAATCTTACACTTTGTCCAATCCTTTTATTTTTTTTTATAAAACACAGAAGCCATCATCTTCACTTCTACAAGTGTACATTGCTCCCTCATGATCCTAGTATTTTCCTTAGGACATTTTATAATTTCTCTCATCACCCCCATGTAGATTGAAGAACCCATAGGAAAAGGAAAGGACTGTTACAGGAAGAAAACCTCCTCCTGTAGTAGCTTGTGCACACATCATATAAAGCATTAATCTTGTTTTTTCTCATCAGGGGGGATGATGGAACCTTATGATACAACTCTAAAGAAGTCATATCACTTCTAGGAGGACTCTCCACCAGCAGCAGCAACTTGAACATCAACAAGGTACCTGCACACATAGAAAACACAAAAATTAAGTATCATGAGGAGAAATTAAGAAATACACAGGAAACAAGACAACAATTCAACTCCCTTAATGCCAAAGATATGGTCCATCTCTAGCATGAAAATAATTGTAGCAGTTTAATCATGAGGTAAGAAAAGGTATGGAAAACTGTAACCTCCTTCCTATGTGTGAATAATGAAAATGTATAAATGTCGAGAGGCGATGTTTTAATAAGTTGGAGGTGGCAAGTTAACTTGGCCACCCTTGGCCAGTGAACTAAAAGTGATGGTAAGCACTCATGCAACGTGGATATTTCAAATTAGTGGAATTGGGATCACAAATAGTCAGTGATGATTATGAGGGAAGGATAAATAATTACTCAGAGTGGGGACAATGGTCCAAAAGAGAAAACCACGTGTGATGCTAGGTCACCACAGAACTCCAAGCCTCAACTCAAAAATGACATATTATGTACTTGGGCTTGGTTTATTTTCATACTCATTCATTTAAAAAAAAAATAGGGATAGAACAAGCTTGGTGTGTCATCAAGGATTTTCAAACCCCATTCTACAATTGCAACAGGAAGGAGCTACAAACATGCCTATAATTGCTACAGGAGGGTGTTGATCTAAAAATGATCTAAGGTTGTCATTGATGTCAACCCAAGCAGCACCAGGGGCTACCCTGATCTTGCAAGGGAATATTTACTTGACAACTTACTCTATTTTGAGTCAAGGATCTTCTAGATAGGTTCTACTCATCGAGATGTTTCCGTTAATATATGGCATGCCAAGTAATTCTTCATGGTTTGAGAGATATTCATGTTTGAAGTTAGTAACCCCAGTTAGTGGGCTAAAACCCTATGGGGTTGCGGCAGGGCACTCATAATTGGATTTGGTCATTGAATAGTCAATAATTAATAATTTTTTAAGCTCCTAAAATCCCTCCAACATTCTCTATAGAAGCCCCTCTCAACTCTATAAAAAGAAATCTCATATATCCGCCAAAAGTAGTGATCGTGGAATTTTCACTATAACTTCATTTCTGTGAAGTTGTAGATTTTGAAATTAAAACCCATTTGACTAAATCCTGATGAATGTCATGACCGAATTTCATATCTTGGTTCACTATATTTTCAGAGATAGGATCTATGGAAGTTAGGGTTTTTGCAGGCTACCGAATTTCATCTCAAAGAAATGACCTTGGGAAAATCATCATAACTCTCTCTCAGAGAAGAGGATTGGAATTCTGTAAAAAGTGGCAGACAGTGCATGGAATTTAGTTTTTTTTTGTATCAATTTTAGTTCCGAAGGAGATAACAGTGACACGTGGTACGTCATACAAGTTCGCTTTACTGAACTAGTCCATAATTAGGTCATTGTGAGAGATTGGGCATAACATTGCCTTGAAGGGTCCAAATCGGGTCAGACTTGTGGCATTGGAAAGAAGAATCTGATGGCTTCTACAGGAACGAAGATCACATGTTGGGGATCTGAAATCATAGAGATACATCGGATTAAATATTGTGCTCCTAAAAGGCAAGAAAAACTAGATCAAGTGTTGTCAAGGGGTGCAAAGGACTAGACTTTCTAGGCAACAAAGAGCAAGGTGCAACAAAATGATGCAATAGAGGTAACCTACAAGTAAGTATCTTCTGTGTATGTATGTTCAGCTCTTAATTGCATTAGGTTCTTTGTATTATAATATGTTGTTTTTGTTTAGCACTAACATATGCTCTGTAGGATGAGGTAAGTTTTGCTATTATCATGTCAAGGGTATTTCCTTGAAGACTTTTTGCAGGTATTATATATTCATCAAGAGAAGACTCGATACATAATCTAATGTTCTGAAGAATGAGAAAGGGTGGCATGACAAGAGCAGTAATGAAGATGCAGAACAACAACAAGAAGTTCACCACAAGAAGTCTTCAAGTGGGCAGCACTACATACAGACATTGTAAAAGTATCATTGTACAGAGTCATTGTAAACGCATATTTGTAAAATTTGTACAAGTGTCTATCTGCCAAGAGTTTAAGAGGCAGTGCCGGGAGGTCTAGGATCATCATTAGGTGGTTGTGTCATAGTTGGGGTTATGGTCTAGTGTTTCGTCTTCTTCTACATCATTCTAAATCATTGTAAAGTGGACCATTTTCCCTGGTACGGGAGTCCATTCTTCTTTTATTCTTCTATAGGGTGGTAGGGTGGTGCTAAGCTAGTGTATGAAGTCACCAATAGGTTCAATCCTGTGAAAACTTCAAGGTGGTAGGGTGTTGCTAGGGTGAGTTATAGCTCATTGGGTGTTGGGGCATCCGTTCAGTTAACTACTGAAGAATCTCGGGCGTTGGAGCGTCCATCCAATGGGAGCTGGAGAAGAATGATTTTCTATATTATAGGAAGTTGGAGCTTTCTTTTCAATTGGAGTTGAAGATTAAAGAACTATTAGAAATGTGTTCGGTGGTTTTTTACCCGTAGGGGGTTTTCCACCTAAAATTTTTGTGCCTCCTATGTTATTTTATTCATTGTTGTTACTACATAAACATTAATGATAATTGAAGATTAACTAATGCTCTGAAAAGATTTAAAAGTGTTAATTGATAAGGAATATTTATTCACCCCCCCTCCCCCTCAGTATTTTCTAACAATTGGAATCAAATCTTGGTTCCTTCAATAGCAGTTTAACAACTGGAAGGAGATCATGGAGCATACCAAGAATGGTGTACCTCTATTCAATGAAAATAATTATGCACTCTAGAAAGGAAGAATGGATGTCTATCTCTTGGCACAAGGTTACGAAGTATGGGAAACTGTTCAAAATCGCTTTACACCAACCGCAGATGAACAAGGTAAGAAGAATTTGATAAATGATGCAAAAGAAAAGAATATTATTATCAGTGGACTTATTGAATCTCTTATCATAAGGTGTTGGGTTTTAAAATTGCAAAAATGTATGGGACAAGCTTGAGAATATATATGTAGGTGACTCAAATGTCAAAGAAGCAAAGCTTCAAATCTATAGATCAAAATTTGAGCAACTCAGAATGAAAGAAGATGACAACATTGTTGCATACTTCCAACACGTTGACGAAATAACCAACACTCTAGAAGGATTGGGAGAGCCTGTTGATGAGAAGACTATTATACGAAAGATTCTTAGAATGTTACGAGGAAGATTCAACCCAGAGTTATCGGTCTTAGAATACAATGCAAATCTGGACAAACTTAGTAAAGAGGAATTACATGGAGTTCTCATAGCATATGAAACGAGACTTGATGAATAAGAGGGTACTTCGCATCTAGAAACTGCGTTTGCTGCATCTAAGAAAACCAATAAGGACAAACAACCTTCAAAGGCAAAGACCTGCACCTGCACCTGGAAGTGTGAAGAAAAGGAAGATGATGAAGAAGGTTTTTCATATGGAGAATATGCTTACTTTATGAGAAAACTAAAAATTGGTAAGGGAAAATTCAAAGGTAAACTTCCATTGATATGTTTCGATTGTGGTGAGGTTGGGCATTTCACAGCAAAATTTCCAAACATAAGTGATGGAAACTCAAAAGGAAAGAAAGGCTTTAAGAAATTCAACAAGAAAGGCAAGAAGAAAGGATTCAAAAGGAAATTTCCCTCTAAAGAAGATAGCTCATCATCCAATGAAGATAGTGATAATGAAGAAGAAGTCAATGAGAGAGTACTGTTTATGGCCAATCACAATAAAGAAGAGGTATCAAACAACGAAGAAGAAGGGTTGATGATAGAAGAATTTTCTGAGGAGGCAATCAAGCTTATAAAAGAGATCAAGGTTGAGAAGATTTGTTCCAATATTCTTGAAGAACAAGTTCAAGGTCTCAAAATTGAGGTTGAAGAACGCAAATGATTAAAGAGTCACTTTAAAAGAAGTTGGAAGAAAGAAACTAAGAAAGGGAAGCATTAGAAGCCGAAGTAGTCTCGCTACGTAAGGAAGTGAAGAAGTGAAAAATTGTCCAAAACTATGCCAACATCTCAAGGGCGTTGGAAGAACTCATCAACAATAAATGATCTTACGATGACAGAACTAGCCTCAGTTACAAAGAAGAATAAGTAGGACCTTCTACAAAAAAATACAATGAACCTATGAGATCTGACAGGCATGTAGACTTCATTGGAAAAGATTCACAAGAATAGCCTTGGAAGACAATTCCACGACGAAGATTTCCATCAAGGTACCAACATATTTTTCGTGGCTATTGTTATTCATGTGGAAAATTTGGTCATAAAGTTGTAGAATGTCGCACGTACCCTAGGAACCAATATAATTCCAGGAGATCTATCAAATATGAACCTCCCAGGACTCAACGAAACATCAATAGATTTGAACATTTAAGAAGTAATATTGAATGTAACAAATGTTGAAACTTTGGACAGATAACTAGAGGCTATAGACTTGAAAATCCTCTAGAAGAATCTTCGAAGCCACAAAATGAATGAACATGGAAGAAGAAGAAAACTGATAATTGTGCTCTCGCTCTCAAGGCTCAAAACAACAAATATGTGTGGTATGTTGATAATGGTTCCTCAACACATATGACTGGAGATAGAAATAAATTTGTATCTCTGAAATAGAAGAAGGATGGAATCGTTTCCTTTGGAAATGATGGACTTTCAAATGTTATAAGATCAAGTACCTTCAGTCTCGGAAGCAAAGATGCTCTAGCCAAGAATGTTCTATTGGTTGAAAACATGAATCACAATCTCCTTAGTGTTGGACAAATGTGTGATCAAGGACACAAATGCCATTCAACTCCACAAAATGTGAAATCAGGAAAGGCAGGCATGGTAAAATTGTGGCTACTACAAGTCGAGCTCCAAACAACATATATGTTCTAGATGAAGCAAGTAAAGCATGTCTACTAGCTAAAGAAGATGAAAGCTGGTTATGGAACAAACGAATGGGTCACATAAACTTTGAAAATCATGTCAGGATAAGCAAAAAGGAAGTAGTATGAGAAATTTCGAAAATCTCAAAACCTTCCAACACACTATGTGAGGCCTGTCAGCATGGCAAGGAGACAAAATGTGGATTTAAAACAAAAGAACACTTTGTATCACATCCATTGGAATTGATACATACTTATCTATGTGGTCCTATGGGAACAAAAGGCTTAGATGGAGAATTATATTTCATGTTAATGATAGATAACTATACCAGGATGACAACTGTCAATTTCCTAAAGAAAAATTCTGAAGCATTTGAGTGCTTTAATATCTACAAGGAGTTGGTGGAAAATGAAACTAATTTAAAAATAAAGTGTCTAAGATCAGATAATGGCGGAGAATTCACTTCCAAATTATTTTAGCAATACTGTGACGAAAATGGAATAAAAAGACAATTTTCAACAGCACAAACACCTCAGCAAAATGGAGTTGTTGAAAGAAAGAATAGAATCGTATAGGAAATGGGTAGAACAATGCTAAAGGACTCAAAATTGGATGAAAAACTTTGGGTTCAAGCAATTGATACGACAGTCTTCATTATCAACAGAAGTCTTCTCAGAAATAATTGCAATAAGACCCCATATGAATTATGGAAAGGAAAACCGGCTAGTGTAAAATATTTTAGAATCTTCGAAAGCAAATGTTATATCAAAAGAGAAGATCAAAAGTTGGGTAAGTTTGAATCGCGTGTTGATGAAGGTATATTTTTTGGTTACTCACGCAAAAGGAATGTCTATAAATGCTATAATCTATGACGAAAATAGATAGTGGAGAGCATAAACATTACATTTGATGAAGATAGTGTTCTAAAGAATAATGATGAGGATCTAGAATCTTTGAAACTTGAGACAAAGGTTGAAAAAGGTATAGAGAAAATTCTAGAACAAGAAACAACTATCAACCAAGAAGAAGTCAATAATGATCAACAAGATATATAGGAACAACAATAAGAAGCTCCTCCAAAGAGAACAAAAGAATGGATTCAATAGAACCATCCATCAAATCAAATCATTGGTGACATAAATGAAGGAATTGGAACAAGAAAAGGTCGACAGCTTCATTCATCACAACAAGCTCACATTGCTTTTCTAGCAACCTTTGAGCCTAGTAGTTTCGAGGAAGCTAGCCAGAATGAACATTGGGTAGCAACTATGAATGAATAATTAGATCAAATCGAGAAGAATAACACCTGGGAACTAGTTACATGACCAAAAGATAACAATTTCATTGGGACTAAATGGGTGTTCAGGATCAAATTGAGTGAAGATGGTCAGGTTACCAGAAACAAAGCAAGATTGATTTGCAAAGGCTATGCAAAAGTGGAAGGAATTGATTTCGACGAAACATTTGCACCAGTTGCTAGAATGGAAGCCATCCGAATGTTTCTCTCCTATGCATGTTCAAGAAAAATAAAAGTCTACCAAATGGATGTTAAGTCAGCATTTCTGAATGGAGAATTAGAAGAAGTTTACATCGAACAACCTAAAGGTTTTCTACTATCAGAAAAAGAAGACTATGTTTGCAGGTTAAAGAAGGCTCTGTATGGTCTCAAGCGGGCTCCCAAAGCATGGTATGCTCGTCTTGATGGATATCTACATCAACAAGGGTTCAAGAAAGGTACTGCTAATAGCAATCTTTACGTACAAATAAATAAGGATAATTTAACAATCGTTGAGGTATATGTGGATGATATAATCTTTGGTAGAAATGATGATCGACTAAGTAAGAAATTTGCTACAAAGATGCAAAGTGAGTTCAAGATGTCTTTACTTGGTGAGTTGACATACTTCTTAGGGCTTCAAATATCTCAGCAAGAGAAAGGAATATTTATATTTCAAGCCAAGTACATAAAGGAAATGCTTAAGAAATTCAAAATAGAAGATTACAAACCCATCCTTACTCCCATGGTAATAGGTTGCAAATTGAGCATAGACGACTCATCTAAGGATGTGGATCAGAGGTTGTACAAATCTATGATTGGTAGTCTTCTATATGTAACAGCCTCCCGACCAGATGTTATGCAAGCAATTGGACAAGTAACAAGATCCCAAGCAGCACCAAAAGAATCACATATTATTGTCATCAAAATAATTCTTCGATATCTAAAGGGCACAATAGAATATGGCTTGTGGTATTCCAAGGGAAACAATATCATTATTCAAGTCTTTATAGATGCATATTGGGTAGGAAGCATTGATGATCCTAAGAGTACAAGTGGAGCAACATTATATCTAGGTGGTTGTCTCGTATCATGGCTGAGCAAAAAGCAAACCTCAATCTCGTTATCTACAGCGGAAGTAGAATACATTGCAGCGGAAACTTGTTGTACTCAAGTCCTTTGGATGAAACAAACTTTGCAAGATCTTCAAGTATAATTCAGTGAGCCTATTCCCATATTTTGTGATAACACCAGTGCCATCAGCATCTCCAAGGATCCTATCATGCATTCAAAAAGAAAACACATTCTGATAAAATATCATTTTGTTAGAGAACAAGTCAATGAAAAGAATATCAAACTTGAATATGTTGGTACAAAAGAACAAATCTTTTATATTTTCACTAAACCTTTACCTCATGAAGCATTTGAATATCTTCACCAAAAGCTTGGGATTCTCCCAAGTTCTCATTAGATTTTCCTTATTCATAAAATAAAGGGGGACTGGAAGTGTGTACAGGTCCGTAGGATGGTTGTGTGTCAGGGAGAGTTACCCTTTGCCATTGATGTCAAAGGGGGAGAGAAGGCAGTAGGAAGAGGTGCCCTGATTGCGGGGGGACTACTTGTGTTGCCATCAATGGCAAAGGGGGAGATTGTTGATCTAAAGATGATCTGAGGTTGTCATTGATGTCAACCCAAGCAGCACTAGTGGCTACCCTAACCTTGCAAGGGAATTTCTTCTTTAAAACTTACTCTTTTTTGAGTCAAGGATCTTCTAGATAGATTCTACTCGTCGAGATGTTTCCGTTCATATATGTCAAGCCAAGTAATTCTTCATGGTTTGATAGATATTCATGTTGAAGTTAGTAACCCCAGTTAGTGGGCTAAAACCCTATGGGGTTGTGGCATGGCACTCATAATTTGTTTTTGTCATTGAATAGTCAATAATTAATCATTTTTTAAGCTCCTAAAATCCCTCCAACATTCTCTATAGAAGCCCCTCTCAACTCTATAAAAAGGAATCTCATATATCCTCCAAAAGTAGTGATCATGGAATTTTCGCTATAACTTCATTTCTGCGAAGTCTAAGATTCTGAAATTAAAACTCATTCGATTCGCAATCCTGATGAATTTCGTGACTGAATTTTAGATCTTGTTTCACAATAGTTTCATATATACGATCTGTGGAAGTTAGGGTTTTTGCAGGCTACCAAATTTCATCTCAAAGAAGTGACCTTGGGAAAATCGTCATAACTCTCTCTCAGAGAAGAGGATTGGAATTCTATAAAAAGTGGCGGATAACGTACAGATTGTAGTTTTTTGTATATCAATTTCAAAGCTGAAGGATGAAGCAGTGACACGTGGTACGCCATACAAGTTTTCTCTACTGAACTAGTTCATAATTAGGTCATTGTGAGAGATTGGGCATAAATTTGCCTTGAAGAGTCCAAATCGGGTCAGACCTGTGGCATTGGAAAGAAGACTCAAAGGGATTCTACAGGACTAAATATCACATGTTGGGGATCTGAAATCGCAGAGATACATCAGATTAAATATTGTGCCCCTAGAAGGCAAGACAAACTAGATCAAGTGTTATCAAGGGGTGCAAAGGACCAGACTTTCTAGGGCAACAAAGAGCATGGTGTAGCAAAATGATGCAGTAGAGTTAAGATACAAGTAAGTATCTTTTGTATATGCATGTTCATCTCTTAATTGCATTAGGTTCTTTGTATTCTAATTTGTTTCTTTTCTTTAGCACTGACATATACTCTACAAGATGAGGTAAGTTTTGCTATTATCATGTCATGAGTATTTCCTTGAATACTTTTTGCAAGTATAATATATTCATCAAGAGAATACTCAATGCATAATCTAATGTTCTGAAGAATGAGAAAAGGTAGCATGACAAGAGTAGTAATGAAGGTGGAGAACAACAACAAGAAGTTCACCACATGAAGTCTTCAAGTGGGCAGCACTACATACAGACATTGTAAAAGTATCATTGTACAGAGTCATTGTAAAAGCATCTTTGTAAAAGTTGTACAAGTTCCTATCTGCCAAGAGTTTAAGAGGCAGTGTCGAGAGGTCTAGGATCATCATTAGGTGGTTGTGTCATAGTTGGGTTTATGGTCTAGTGTGTCGTCTTCTTCTACATCATTCTATATCATTGTAAAGTGGACCATTTTCCCTGGTATGTGATTCCATTCTTCTTTTATTCTTCTATAGGTTGGTAGGGTGGTGCTAGGCTGGTGCATGAAGTCACCAACAGGTTCAAGCCTGTGAAAACTTCAGGGTGGTGCGGTGGTTCTAGGTTGATTTGTAGCTCATTGGGTGTTGCAGCATCCGTTCAATTGACTACTAAAGAATCTCGGGCGTTGGAGCATCCATCCAGTGGGATTTGGAGAAGAATGATTTTCTAGATTATATGAAGTTGGAGCTTTCTTTTCAATTGGAATTGAAGATTAAAGAATTATTAGAAGTGCATTCGATGGTTTTTTCACCCGGAGGGGGTTTTCCACCTAAAATTTTTGTGCCTCCTGTGTTCTTTTATTCACTGTTGTTACTACCTAAACATTAATGATAATTGAAGATTAAATAATGCTTTGAAAAGATTTAAAAGTGCTAATTGCTAAGTAATACTGATTCACCTCCCCCCCCCTCAGTATTTTCTAACAGAGGGCCGAGAGACTGCTACAGGAAGGTTGAGAAGGTGAAAAAGGGCCATAGAGGTTCAAATTGATTTCAAAATTACCATCTTCACCCCAGACTACTTGACAAGAAGTAAGTGCCACGATCTCCTTCATCCATCCATCAGATGCCATGAAAATTTTACTTAAATTCTATAGACAATGGAAATCTAATTATGCAATAAAAAGGTATTTTTGAGTAGTGTAGTGATTCAAACATAAGAAATTGTCATTAACAAGGAATTTTTGACTCACTGTTGCCACTAAATTAAACACTGAAGCTATAGAAGAAGCATCTCTCCCTCACTTAACTAAGAACATAAAGAAGAGATGGGCATACGATTTAACAAGAGGGAACCCTCAGATACCAATAGAATCCACCTACACCCTCCTGTGGCAGATAATTTTAGAAGACACTAGTGGCTAGGGTTCTTCGATTTATTGAAGGGGTATGATGATGTCCTTGCCCTTGAATTTTCCATGGCTTTGAATTCAAAAACAGATGATAGTGCCACCATTATTGTGAGGGGGTTGACTATCTCTCTCAGGCCTGAAATAATTATTAGAGTAACAACCCTGCCTCTAGGGACCAAATGGAGTAGAGAAGACAAAGCCACCAGTGTCACTGCCAATTTTTTTTTTCCTTCATTGCCATAGAAAATCTTGTTGTGGACAAGAATGGAGTTACGAGAGAAATCCTCCCTTATCCTTAAAATTAGGTGGCCTACCATTTTCTAAAGTACATTTCATGTGATGGAAGAATGAGTGTGATATATTATTACCAATTTATATTACTTCATGAACTCATATTCAAGGCAAAATTTCCTCTTGCTCAAAGACTTAGTGTGCCATACTTCCTCTTGCATTCCACCAGGGAGATGTGTCAAAAAGTAAGAGAGGGAAAAAACCAAAACCTAGGCCACCATGGCCTCATCAAACTGATAGTGGTGGATTCCTTGAACAATTTGAGAATCCCCGTCCTTTGGTCCAAATTCATAGACATGGATAGAAATACTTTTATAGAAACGCAAGCCCTCACACCAGGAGATACCCCAACCTCTAGTGTTGGAGGAAGAGAGGGAAGAACAGAGGTAGAAGAAGGGGAAAGGAAAAAAGGGGAAGAGGGAGTAGGGTTAGAAGAAAAATAAAGAGAGACAGAAGAAAAAAGGACAGCATAAGAAGTAGAGATGAAAATAGAGGAAGGAGAAGAAACAGAGGCAGAGGTAGGAGAAGAAAACTTGAAAAACAAGAAAAGGAAACATTAAGTCCTAAGAGGACTACTGAGCCTAGAGAAATAGAGATACCCCGAAAGAAAACAATTTTGTCTCCAGGAACCATTGAACATAAGGTAGCTGAAACTTTATCTACCTTAGGCACTCCGGTCAAAACTAAAAGGAAGAGACAAAGGAAATTCCCCCTATATTTTAAGACCAGGATCAAGCAAGGGAGACCACAAACTCCCACAAAGGTCCCCATCACAATTGAGGAGTCCCCAAGAAAGAAAGAGGAGGTAGGACCAACTGAAGGAAAAATTGAAGGGTTCACCTCTCCAAAACCCAAAATAAAAACTCCTATAGCATATGTGAGGATGCCTACCACCAGATAAACCTACTTCAAACAAACCAAGACACCAACAACTATCCAAAAAGAAGTAAAAGGGAAGCTACAGGAGGGATAAATTATGCTACAAGAGGGACAAAGGATGCTACAAGAGGGGCATAATATGTTGCCAGAGGAGAATAATGTGCTACTAGAAGGGAAAAATGTGACACAAAAGCTACAAAAGGTAGCAGCCTCCCCAAGAACATTTGAGAAGGACTTCCCTGAGCTCCAAGAGCCTAGTCCACAACCTATCCTGAGCTCCTACTAAAAATTCACCAGGGGAGGGAGGATTATTCCCCAAAAATTTTCAGTACCAGTTCTTTATGAACTAGAGATAGAGAGAGGAAGAACCCACAAGTCGATGCAAATTTCTAAATCTAAGAAGGTAGAGGATGTGGGCCTCATGGAAGAAAAGGTCCTTTAAATGAGAAAAGAATTAAGTGAGCTAATAATGAGATAGCCTACAACGAAGGAGAGGCTACAAGAATAAAATATGAGGTTGAGAGAGAAGCTGCAGGAGAAAGAAACACAACATGCCACCATGGAAAGCCTCTCCGTGGAGGCATTTCAGTGCAAGAAACCATCAAAGTCTTATTCCCTCTTTCTTAAGAACAATGGCTTCAATTCCAAATAAAAACCTTATCACAACATGGATCTATGCCCTTTTAGGATTACAAACATTTCATTAGATTTTTCAACCAAGCTAACATGGAAGACAAAGCAAAATTAGATGAATTTTACATACACAACCTCACACTGACATATATGAATTTTGGGATCCCAATGCAAGATTGAGGGACACATAGTTGATGGCCTTAGCATCCTAGATGATACATGAGGAGGCAATAGCCGAGGAAGTGAAAAGAGTAATGGCAAAGGAGGAAAAGGAACCATTGTATATCAAGGCAGAGCCAGCGAGCCCAATGGATGTCATGAGAAACCATGGAATCATCTCCAATGATGTTGTTTTAGCATCTAAATACATTTCCAACCAAGAATAAGCCATCCTACATTTTGAAGACACATTCATGTTGTTGGAAACAAAAATCCTAAAAGCCTCCCAGAGGAGAAGGCATGCCTTACCCCATAGCCTCCAGATCAGAGAATATTGTTATACAGGATTTACGATTGAAAACAAAAGTATCTCCCCTAGGTCGGTGGCTAACCTAGAACAACAGAGAGACAAGGATTAGAATGCTTTTCCTTAAAGTAAATAGATGACGGAGTGAGGCCTACCTAGAATCCTTCGCACACTTCGCTGCTTCTTTAGCTTGGAAGCTCCAATTCCAGCTCTGAATGCCAAAATTAGAACCTGCACAGTCAAATAACACAAGCCAAGAAAATAGGAGATTTATGTAGTATCAGCTAAGTAATTCATTCAATAGATCAAAATGGTATTAAAATACATGAAATAACAACATCGCATAGGAAAACAATGAATTATTTGCATTAATATAAATGGAAGGAGATTACAACCATAAGTAGTAGTTGATATTTTAGAATATCTCCTCCAAGTTGTTGACTTGTACTTTCCTTGTCACAATAAGCACCTCCAACCACCCTAAATGCATGAGATGATGACCACTCACTACAGTACCATAGGGGTAGAATTACTCTCGAAAATCCAACCCCCAACCACATAGAAGGTTGGGCATATATAGAGAAGTAGGGTAAGTTGGGAGTTCTTATCCAATTACCAATCTAAGGTTTGAGATCCACCTTTGACGGAGGGATAGGATCAAACAATAAGTGGTGAAAACTCGAATGTAGGGTAGGATAGGATCCGAATGTTTTATCTGAGGTAAGTATTTAAACAACTTCTGGAAACTTCTAGAAGGGGAAGCTTTTGGAATCCCTATCATCCTCCTAGATTTCTATAACCAATGTAGGTGCAAAGGGGAGCAACCTGCTAGTGATGAATGTAGGCCACAATCAAGCAACGTGTAGGCGATCACACCCCAGTAGGCATATAGGGAGCATTGGTCCCAAAACTGGCTCAGATGATGTCGTTTAGGGTTGAAATTATGGGGGATGAAGAGAACATGCATTTTTACAGCAAGTCATTTAACTTCTCCCAAATATCTGCATCTTGTAATTTTATATTTACCATTTTCCTGTAGATTTCATCTGCTTCTGTGTATTTGGAAAAAGTGGGTTTGTTCACAAAAAGGTGTTTTACCTCATGCTGGAGGTAAAATAGGTTCTCAAATGTCTGATATAGAACCTTTCCAGTAGGCATTCCCTTCATAGAAGAATTACTTGTTTGATCCCTTACCACCTCTCTGATTCTTATGTTGTCATTTATCGCCAAGGGATTTGGCAGACCTTTCTGCCTCAAAACATCAAACTTTACCATGAATTTGTCTATAGCCAGTTGCATGGTTTGGAATTTGTCCTCAAGGTTCATCATTAAATTCCTCTTGGTGAGGACCTTTTTCACTTCTAGTATTGTGCCTATCCTGTCAAGTATGTCCAACTCTTGCAACTCATATTTGTTTTTAGAGTTAAGGAAATGGATTATTCTAGTGGCTTCTTCTAGCATGTCTCCAACTTCTCCCTAAACTCTTTGTATTGCTTCTGCATCCTCTTTAACTAAGTCACTTTGTTCAAAGATGACTTGAATGGATGGAAAAATATCATTGATAGAGTCAATCATATTAGCCCATAACTGTTCTTTGGCTTGGGCAAGTGGCTCCTTTAATGTCAATTCCTTTTCCAAGTTCTTCATTCTTTCAATCAACCTAGTTAACTTCTAAACTTCTTCCTTGTGCATAATCTGGGTAAGCTTATTATCATTCTCTAGACTTGTTATCTTTTTCTTAAGCGTGTTTATCTCTATGGTCTGAATGGACATGTCTTCCATTGCCTTGACCAATTTACTTGCTTCATCAACTAGCTAGGCTACTGTTGATGTCAAACATGTTGTTGATGTAGATGTTGTGGCAGCAGGTAATGATTTAGCCAGTGGAGCTGTAGGAGCCAATGAACCTGCCAAGGTGGATGATATTGTTGTAGTGACTATTGGAATGACAGTGGCAGTGGCAGTCTCAAGGCTAGCCTATTTCAACTGTATTAAGTTGCCCAAATCCTTCTCCATTTCCTTCAATTGATCATTTAGTTGGAGAACAAAGTCTGTCATTTCTTCCTGATGAGTTTGGCTTTCTAAGACCTCTTTTGTCTATGGGTGCTCTGAATGAGGCAGTTTCAGTTTCTTTCTAAGAGCATCAATATCCTCATTATTTTTCTTTATCAACTTCTCTATAGCCTTGACATCATTGGGATCATATCCAAGCTCAATCACCAAGTCTTCCAGTGACTTGATTCTATTGTCCTTGGCATGTGAGGAGGCCTTT
Source organism: Pinus taeda (assembly GCA_000404065.3). NCBI lineage: Eukaryota > Viridiplantae > Streptophyta > Pinopsida > Pinales > Pinaceae > Pinus > Pinus taeda. The sequence goes on along the minus strand of APFE031334558.1, from coordinate 145,370 downwards.
TCTAGCTTGTAATGTGTAGTGATATTATCCAATGAACCTTGAAGTTTGTGCACAGTGATAGCTTTACTTGTCATGGTGGAATAGATCATCTCACCTTCTTGCTTGTGAAACTCAATTTGGTCGATGGGATGAACATCCATGTCCAAAACCTCAAAATCTATTTTCCTATAGTTTGTTGATGATCTTGGCTGTTGGACTGTAGTTTGCATGAATGTCATCTGCATTTTACCTGTTTTAATGTCAAAGGTTGACATTAATCTGTTTTGATTTGCAGGTGTCTGCTTGAAATATTGGGCATAAGTCTCAGCCTTCAATTTCTCATTCCTCAACTTAATTTCCTTGTACATGTCCTTAATATCTTCCTCTTTATCCACAAGCCTGATGAATGAAAATACCTCAATGTTGAGTTGTCTCTTAATAAGTTGGGTGTTTGAGGTAGAGGGCTAGTGTGTTTCTTCTAAAGTTGATGGGCCTTTGCTCCTTTCCACCATTGTATCAGTGTCAGTGATTTCCACTATTCCAATGGTGTCTTCATGTTCAATTACAGGATTAAGCTTGGGCCTCTTCCTATAAATGATCTCAAATTTCTCATCTATGGTTTCCATGGCTGAACTAGAACCTTCTTCCCTAGTTCTCTTTGCATTTCTATCTTCATTTGCTGGAGTCTGTAAAAGATGAGGAATATTCATTTGCTCTCCTAGGTCTGGAACCTGCAGAAAGGAACTAGTATCAATCTGCTTTTCCACATCAATTAATGTATTCTCCACATCAACTACAGTATTGTCCATGTCTATCAAAGTGTTTCCCAGCCATTCAGACTAGTTGGCAAATCTCTCAATGTCTTGCCTGGGATGATGTAAGAGAGGCCCCAATTTGACTTTGAGCCTTAATTTATTTATGACTTCATGAGGGTCATATTGCCACATAAAACTGTTCTTAAATTTCATCTGCTGTAGAATCTTATCTGCCTCTAGTCCAGCTTCCCTATTATTACATATAAAGGGGCCTAATTGGTTTTTCATTTTGAATTGAGTCTTATTCTTGGCTTCCAGGAAGTTAACTTTATCAGAGTTTATAATTTGCCTAAAGTATTATAATGCAAATAACCTCATGGGGAGGTATTTGGGAAATTTGTAGGGAGCTAGTTGGCATCCATATATCCTTATATTTGTGTGGTGCTGGTATAAATACTAGTCTCCCACCTTATTGTTCTTTTCCAACTGTAAAACCCTTTTGATTTCCTGACTAATCCTTGGCTAATAACTATTGGTTAGCATGTTTATGATAGGACGAAGAAGTGAATCAATGAAGTGTTTGTAAGTAAATAAAATGGAGTACTTTTGGATCAATGGTGTCCAATATATAATTGATCTTGGATTGCCTTTTTTGTCTAACTTCTGAATGTTGACAGGGAATTTGTCTAACTGGTAGTACAAGAAAATCTGAAATAAAACTGAAGAATACTTGAAAACTCTCTCATTTGGTAGTCTGGTGAACTGTTCATGTATTCTATTTGCTATGAACTAAGCATAGTTATACATTATAGCAGGAGGATTTCATGGGCAAAATATAGAAAGGATATTTAGGAAAACCTCATCTACATGTTCATTTGTTGTGTACCCTAAAATGCAAGAAAGCATGGTAATAATTTGTCTGCCTCTCTCAGAAAAAATGGTGGAAGCATAAGGAGGACTATATGTTGGAGTGTGAGACTCTTTAATGATGAAAGTTTGAATAATCTGAGATTTCTTGGGTATATCTAACTTGGTGTAGAGGTCAAGCAACCCTTCAATTGAAAGTGGGGTCTCATTTTGACTTGATTGGATTTGCAGCATCTGATTTATAGATTCTGTTGTAATGGTGAATAAAACTTGTTGGTCAGGGGTGACAATGGCTCTTTGGCTGGGAATGTAGTAAGCTTGGCAAAAGTGGATGATTTCTGGGAAAGGGTGTACCTGTGGGAAATAGTATTGGGGAAAATTGGACTTCCAAAGGTGAATGTGATCATTCTGGTTTAAGAACTTGTCTTTACTCCAGCACTGGAGTTTTAGTAGGTGGGCAGGGGAGGTAGTGTCCTTAATTTGGAAGTCTCTGTCTACTAATGCAAGGTGGTCAATATCCAAGTGAGGGGTTTGCAGAGGTCTTACATATAGAGAGGTTTGCGAAGCCATAATTGGGTTTACTAAATTGAATTAGGCTTTCAGTGGTTTCAGGAGTGAGGCTTAGAAACTCTGGAACAGTGTGAGGGTAATTATATTCTGTGAACAACGGTTTTGGGATGTACAGTAGGCTTATTTTCAATTTAGGAAGGTTTCTTAATTAATTCAATTTATTAACCATTCAATTATAACTGCGTGTTTTTAAAATTCAAGGGTCGTTCTGGTTTCTTCGAAGAATACCTGGAAATTGGCGATTTGGCATGCAGACTGGGTTCTGTGGTAGCTGCAAAGGGTACTGAGGCTTGAACTAGTTATATGTTGCTTCAATTGGGTGTTCACAGCGTCTTTGAGTTTTAAAAGTGGTTGAATTGGTCGCTCAGAGGTTCAAGGTGTCGCAAATGGTTTAGCAGAGGTTTACAGTGAAAACGAATGAAAAGAGCAAATTGGGGCTTTTTTGGCTTTTTAACTGATAACGGTCACATTTTGGCGCGAAAATTGTTAAATGAATAGTGGGAAGTTTTTGGTTTAGGCAGGGAGGTGGTTTTGTGCACCATCACACCACTTTTGGATGGCAAGCAGTACTTTTCACAAGCACACGATATAACCTGGTGCCGCCACATAGCAGAACAGTGCCCGACCAAAACCGCGAATATCACATGCTCTTGGGTTGTTAACGGTCAGACGATGAATCCGTGCGATATGGATATACACCGTTGGATCTAGGGGTGGGAGATCAGAGGGATATCACACAGTTGAGTTGCACGAACAGAGTCAGGAAAGTGTTTGGCAGGGCCTGGGGTTTAATTAAAATGAATTGTAATTAATTAACCAATAATGTCGGGAATTTAGTATAAGACAATGGTTAATAAGATCGGACCATGGGTTATGTGGCAAGGATTTTTAACTACACTAAGGGTTGGTGGGTTAAAAAAGGGTATCGGGAAATATAAAGTGGGGACATTAATTACATAATGCGGGGGAATAGGAAATAAAAACTTAGGATAAAGAGTTTTTGTGGGTTTTTAAGGGGGAAAAGTGATATTTGTAATGGGTAATTGGTTTCACACTAGGGGAAGGGGTTTTGGGAAAGGAGAATGATTTTTTTAAGGGTAATATATAGGGAAATATGTGAAACCAAGTGGTAAAGGTCAAATTGAGAGGGAAGGGTATTTATAGGCAATGAAGGGATAATGGTGGAAATTAGCAAATAAGTATGTGGAGGTGTAGTGAAATGAGGGGAAATTAGTAAACAAGCTTGGTGAATATCCTTTCTTTTTCTAAACTCCTCCTGCACATGAAACATAGGATTAAACATGATAAATGTGCTTTTGACTTGGCAACCTTGTGCACTTTGCAAAACTTCTTCTACCTACCCTTTATTTACCCTAACATTTTTTCTTCATTTCAATGGGTGCATTTGAGCTTGCTGACCCTTTATTTCCTATTCTTTTGATAAGAAAACTATCTAATTCTAACCTTATAACTTCCAATGGATCAGATTAAACTGATGAGCTCATTATTATTCTCTACCTAACTAGTGAGCTGCCAAGGTTAAACAGTTTGGCTAGATCTTTATTCTCTATCTATCAACATGAAATTTAAATCATGAACGAGTCAAGATTAAAACTTTTGACCATCATGGATTGTGGCATTTTTGACAAGATGCACACAATCTTATTTTACAAAGTAAAGAAAAAGGAGTGGCATTTGAATTTGTACACTTTCATGATCTATTTTTATTCTCTTTTTGGGGTTCATATTTTTTAATTTTTTGATTTTTTTCTTTCTTTTTGTCCTTTGATTATTCTTTTAAGACATACCCTCTTTACATTTTAAAATTTTAATATGGAAAATATTTTGCATAAATAAAAAGTATGTTCAATATTACAAGACTAACCATAGCCAATTCAAAATTATGAACCCTATTATTATAGGACCCTAACAGTGGCTCCACATGGGGATGGCATTTCCTGGTGAAATGTCAAGAATTTTAAAATCAGTAGCCTTTGAAATTCTGACCTTTGTTTGCCTTGTGACTGCTCCTCTATAATCTGCTTTATTCATACTTATTGATGGTAAATCTTTCAAAGCTCTAGGCATTCTCTATGAGCTTCAACTTTAAAAGATTACCGTCCAATCCAATCTAAACTCTGCAATGTTATATACAATGAGCAAAATAAAATGAACTACTATTAATCTGTGGATAAGTAGTGCTTCAGCATTCTACCATTGATTGTTCCTCTTGGTAGATCTGTTCCATATAATTCTCTTAAGAAAAATGCATTGTTACCTCTGTAACCATAAATCATATAAGGGCCTTGCCATAGGAAATCAAATTTTCCATGTTTACCTTTCTCTTCTCTTCTAGAATCCCATTTGAGAACTTTATCACGTGTGTAAAAAACATCAACTTTGGTATTTTTGTCAAAAATCTTTTTGATTTTATCCTGGATCACTTGTGATTTGACAAAGACTTCTTCTCTGGTTTGCTGCAAGTGTATTGTCCGATTTATCCTCCTTTGGATATCATTTGGTTCTACTTGCAACTCTTGAATGATCTTCATCACTAGTACTCCTAAAGAGGAATGAAAATCAACATCCATTCCATATACGAGCTGTTAAGGAGATGTGCCAATGGACTTTTTGGTAGTGAGTTTGTCTACCCATAAAGCATTAACCAACTTTTTATTCCCAGTCTTCTTCTTGTCTTCTAGCAGTTTCTTGATGATATTAACAAGGCTTTTGTTTGAGGATTCTGCAAGTCCATTACCTTGAGGGTAATAGGCAGTGGAATGGCCAAGGGTAATGTGATATTTGCTACAAAAGTCTACCATTTTCTTGGATTTAAAAGCAGCTGCATTATCAGTAATAAGCTTTTGGGGGCATCCAAATCTTGAAAGGATATCGTTTTCAAGGAATGAGATAACGACAGAGTTTGTGACTTGTCTAGAAGAGATGGCTTCTATCCACATAGTAAAGTAATCAGTGGCTGTCAAAATCCATTTATGTTGGGTTGAGGAGGATGGGTGAATTTCCCCAATGAAGTCTAAACCCCATTGTTGAAATGACACTTCTGTGGATATGGGTTTGAGAGGTAAAGGTAACAACTTCCTGTTGCCCTCAAATATTTGGAACTTATGACAGTAGGTCACATGTTTCTTGACATCTGCAAAAAAGGTGGGCCAGTAAAAACCTGCCCTTAGAATCTTATCAGTAGTTGTTTTCCAATATAGGTGTCCTCCATAATCTCCTGCATGCAATTCTTGCATAACTTTGTCAACCTCATATTTTAATAAACAATTTAATAGAATTCCACCATTATATTTTCAAAATAAAGCATTACCTATGATACAATATTTCATTTTCAAAAATCTAGCTTTAGTTCTAGATAAACCAGGAGGAGCTTGTAAGTTTAGTAAAACAAATATGATATCTGCATACCATGGTGAATCTGTAAAGGTTCATTGATCTGTGGAGTCACCATCTCTTCCTGATCATCTAGGGCACCAATGAAATTTATATCTAAGGCCTGACAGTTCGATTCAGCCATGATTTTAGCTAAACCTTTGCCTTTGATAAGTTTTGTAGACTTTATTTCTATGTAATATTCCAAAATAGCGGAAAACCATTTACCTCTCTTTCCTTTAGGCCCATTTTGTGTCAAAATGTCCTTTACTACTGAATTTGGAACATAAGAAATGATGTGTGAATACAAGATGTACACTCTGAAATCTTTAATAGCTTTCACTAAAGCTAGTGCTTGTTTTTCCATTATGTTGTATTTAAGTGTATCATCTCTCAAAGATTTGCTGAAAAATGCAATGGGTTTCTCATAACCTTGATCATTCTTTTGCAACAAGACTACTACAATAGTATGTTCTGAAGCAAAAGAAAAAATTATAAAATCTTTTTGGAAATCAAGACTTGAGGACTGGTGTTTTAGTAAGGGCTTCTATGATTGCCTCAAAGGACTTTTTAGCCTTTACTGTCCACTTAAGTGCTGAATCTTTCTTTAACATGTTATGTAGTTCTCTAATTAATTTTGCTAAATTAGAAATGAATCTCCTAAGGAAAATTATTTTGCCTAAGAATGACTATAATTCTTTGATGTTTCTAGGATGAGTGATGGTCCGGATTGCCTCTATTCTAGTTGAATCTATTCTGATTCCATATTTTGATATTATGTGTCCCAAGAGTTTACCTTCTTCTAGACCAAAGAGTGTCTTTTTGGGATTTAAGGAAATACCAAATTTTCTGCATTTAATGAAAACTCTTATTAGGTGATCTAGATGTTTGTTATCTGATTTGGAAAAGACTGTGATGTCATCTTGGTAAACAACTAGAAAGTCATGGATCTCTTTGGCAAAGGCTATGTCCATATCTCTTTGGAATGATGCTCCTGCATTCATTAATCCAAAAGGCATCTTCAAATACATGAAAGTACCCCAAGGAGTAGTAAATGCGGTCTTTGATTAGTCCTCTGGTTGAACTAAGATTTGGTTGTATCCAGGAAATCCATCAAGCAATCAAATTTTAGATGAGCCTACTACTGTGTGAAGGATGTGGTCCATTTTTGGGAGAGGATAGTTGTCTTTTAATGAGACTTTGTTCAAGTTTCTGAAATCAACACAAAGTCTAATTTCTCCTGTTTTCTTCCTAGTAGTGACCAAATTAGAGACCCAATCTGAATATCTGATGGGTGCTATGATTTGGGCATCATACATCCTTTTTACTTCTTTTTCAATTAATGGCATAAGAACTAGATTAATTCTCCTAAGATTATGTTTAAAGGGTTTATGATCTTCTTTGATAGGTATCTTATGTTGAATTATGCTGGTAGCATAAGACTTAAGGTCTTCATAACTCCAAGCAAAGACATCTTGAAACTCTTTGAACAGCCTTATGTATTTAATATTTTCATCTGGAGGTAAGGCTTTTGATATTTTGATAAGCTTGGGTTTTTCTTTAGTTCCTATGTTACATTCTTCTATATCTTCTCTTAAAGGCTCCATTTTTGGTTTCCTAACTACACCATTTGAATCAAACAAATCCTCTAAGGGGACTAATCCCTTGGGAAAAAAATTATCTTTAAGGTTTAGAATTTCAGGATCATCATTCATTATTTCTTCTATTTCTACCTTTTCTAAGTTATCTATTTCTACTTCAGTGAAATTAGTGGGTTTACCTATATCTAAAGCATTTATATCTATCTCACTATCTATGTTATCATCTATTGTATAATCTGTATCTATATTACAGTTTTGAAACTCTCCTTCAGCATTCATGAAATCATAAATTTGAGAATCTTGTGAGAAAATCTGCCAATATTTCAAATTGTTAGGTATAATAGGCCTATGTATCACTTCTATAGTGTACAGGTGGTTGGGTTGAAAAGGAAATTTGTAGGTACTAGCAAAAGTGGCCAAATTGTGGGCTTCCATGTTCTATTTCCTAGGAATGGCATCAAAATCAGTTTCCAGAAGCTCCTTAATCAAATCTAGGACAGTCTCTCTGTATCGGCTAAGTCTAGGATTATTCACAGAGTATTCACCTTTGATTTGTTTTATAATCAATTTTGAGTCTCCCATCATAGAAACTCTCTTAGCTCCAAGTTTTTTAACCATTTGTAGTCCTAAGATTAGAGCTTCATATTCTGCCATGTTGCTTGTGCATTTAAACTTTAACCTAAATGCATGACCTTCAGAATGATTATTTTGCATGTTGTGGATCTAAGCTCTTGCACCTGCTCCTAATCTATTCACAGATCCATCAAAATCTAAATGCCATAGATACTCATGGAAAATGTTTTCACTATCAGGTGTTTTGTATTTTTCTTCTATCGCTGTGATTCCATTTTTTTCATTGTTTGAATTGTACAAGATAAAATAGTCCATATCAGAATGCATGGAGTATATAGGGAAATTCTATGGTTTTTCTGCACTATTCACCATATATTTCAGCAAGGTCTCTCTGTAAAGTTTCCTTTGTTGACCAAAAACATAGATGGTGGCATACGCCATGTCTAACTGTAAAGATCCCTACAATTTTTCTCCCCATGAGCGAGATGATAGCATTCCATACTTGGGTGGGATATCAACGAATACTATGTCCATCACAATACTCTTTGCTAGGCACTAGACTAGAGTCACACACAAATCTTTAATCTCTCCATGATTTATTTTGGCATTAAGTTATGGGATGCTCCTGAGTCTAGCATAGCATTATGTAAGATTTTATCATGAACATTTAAGCTAATGTAGAAAGGAGGGATACCCCTTTGTTGATGGGTGCCATTTACTTCTAGACCAAACAATAACTCAAGTTTATCATCATTTAATTTTACAACATCCTCTCCTTAACCTATATTTAATGTTTCAGTGATTTGTACTCTATTTGATTCATTTTTCACTAAATCGATCAAAGGGACTGATATTTTCAACTTGCCTATTTCATTCTTAATGTTAAATGGCATTTGTGTTTTGCTTGATTGGATGAGATCTTCGTTAGCAAATGTGCTATGTGTATTTTTATCTTCTTTTTCAGCATTTGCTGATTCAGTTTGTGTACCAGTTGTTTTGCTTTGAATGCTCTTAATTGGAATGGTTTGAGTAACAGTTTCAGTTTGAGTTTCACATGAAGTTATATCTACAATTTTAGGGTTGGGAGTTTCCTGAGTTCCTCAAGGGAGAATTTGTAACACTTTGTCCACAGGAGCTTCTGTTATCTTTTTAGTTTGGCTGTGGATTGATTTCTTAGTGGGAATTTCAGTATTATTTTTTCTTCTAAGGTTGTACAGTTTGTGAACTTCATATATAGCAAATCCATAGCCTTGTTTGAAGTCAAAGGACTCTCCAGATTCTAATTATAATTGTTGCAACTTGTACAATTCCTGTTCTTCCTGAGTAAGAAAAAAAACATCTTCATTTTTAATCCCTAATAGGTTTATTTGGGTGTCATCCTCTCCTTCATGGTTTTGTGAACCCTCAGCATAGTTTTCTTGGAAAGGAGGTCTAATCTGTTGATCTGGTGTAGCATTTTTTCCAATGTTAGGGTTTTTCCTAAAGTTTGGGTTTCCTATTGGGGGTGGTTGTTGATTTTCCCATTGAGTTTTTATTTCCATGTTTTCTATTCTATCCATTATTCTTTCTACACTCTTTCCTAAACTATCTATTTTACCATCAAAAGTGAAGGTTTCCTCTTTAATGACAACTATTTTCTCATTTCTCATCCTATCTTTCTTAGATAATAAATTGGCTTCTACACTAACGGCATTACTTTGCATCTGTTCTAATGTTTCATGGTTTCTTTCCCCTAATTGGTGTGAAATATCAATGTCAAAACCATTGGGGAATTTGATTAATGCGAGGTCTGGTGGAGGTTTATTATTAGTATGGATTGCATTGTAGATATTGTTGAACCTAATACAATAATCCTGAACTAATCCATTAGGAGCTCTTCTAATGTTATCATATTCAGATAATATTTTCAAAGGGTTTTTCTTTCTTTCCCATCTATCAATAAATAATCTATGAAAATCAACTAAATCTGCAATATGATTAGCAGGTAAACCTTTGAACCATTTCTTAACATCCCCTGTCAATGTTTGGGAAAATAACCTCATTTGGACATCAGACTCATCAATCTCATGCAATTCAGAATAGTCAGTCATTTTTTTCACATGTTGTTAGGAAGTATATTGACTAGTAGCGTCAAACAAAAAGATTTTGCTTTGGTAATCTTGGGGCATGCCATGTAGTTGAGTTGGTAAAACCAAAGGTTCATATCTATCTACCATGGCTGAGATTTTGTTTTGACTGTGGGGCAAAGTAGTAGTGCTTGGAGAAGAACTTGAGATGGGTGTAGATGAACTAGATGAACTTGAGCTGTTTGGTTGAAGAGGAAGTTGAGGAATAACTGGTTTAAGGGAATGAACTGTGGTGGATATTATAGGTGAGGTGGTAGTAAATGAAGCTGTATTTACAGTTTTTGAAGTCTCTATAGAAATTTTAGAGGCAGCAGCAGTGAGGGCAGCTAATTCAACTGATTGTTGAAGATAAGCATCATCTATATGGTTTATCAAAGTTGAGGTTAAAGCTTCTAGTTCATCAAAAGTATCCAAAACAAGTTGATCTAAATCTGGATGTATATTCACTTTTTTATTATTCAATAAATTGAATGAAATTAGGGCCTATTACAGTGTCATGAATTGAATTTTCTGATTTGGTTCTAAATAATGAAAGCTCAAATGACAGATCAAACTAAATATCCTCTAAACTTGATAATTCTTTGGGGAGTGAATTTGCTTTAACTAAGTGACTACTACTTCCCTGAGTTTCTACCATTTTTTTATTTTCTTAAAATTTTGTTAGGGTCATCAATTATTGTAGGAGGGTTTGGATCTTGATTTTCCCTGGTATAGTGAGTCTTTTTGGGAGCCAAAATTTTAATTTTTTAATTGTTTTTTGAAACTTTTTAACAACAACTCTAAATTGACCTTAAGGTGCAAAAGTTAAGATTTAATATTTCCTTAAAGTTTTATTACACTGAGGAATGGTCCCCAGTATGGTCGCCAATATGTTATCACTCCAAAATTTCTCTAGAGTTGTTAGGAAATAAATGATAGAGGTAACCACAAACCTACTTTGGAGATTAGGATCTATCCTTCCTAATGCTCAGAGAGGGCTCTCTCTTTATGCTTTAACTTTGTTTAGTTAATTGATTTTAGGCTAGTTGATTCTATTTGGGTTTTGATTTTGATTTGGTTGTGGGATCACTTACTTAGATGGATAGATGGATGTCTTTTACCATTGGGCTATGGGGTCAAATTTCAAGCAAACAGGACTGGATCAAGTTCTAAAAATAGTGTCTACAGGGTAAGGTAGCTAAGTTACTTCAGATCTTGAGGCTGGATGGTGAAGTGGTTTTCAATTGGATCAAAGGAGAAATTAAGGGTTCCTTAGACCAGATTATGAAAGAAGTCAAAGAGGTCAACCGAGATGGGAGAGCAATTAAGGCTTCTCAGATCCGAATATCAGAAGAAAACATAGAAATGATTAAATGTTCAAGATAGAGTGTACTTAAACAAATTCTAAAACAAATTTCTAATTAATTCATTCACTTTAGATAACATGTAAGTTTGTGAGATACATACGAAAATAAAAAATTTGATAAAGAAAATACTTCACTGTAATAGCTCAACACATGAATACTGTAATGCAATCTCTTTATTACTCAGTCTAGTCTGTTAACTTGAAAAATTGGTACAATAACCCTCAGGTTTCTGATCAATACAACTCTACAAATTTCTAGCAATCCACCTTCAATACTTCGAATTATCAAGTATTTATACAAAAATAGTTTACAAATATCCCAAAATGTCTTGGGAATTAATCAAGGAGAAAGAAATATCTTCATGCAAGAAGATAGAGAACAATTAATCTAGGAGAAAGAAATATCTTCATGCAAGAAATTTTCATTAAGTGTAGAAAATTTGGTATTTCCTTAAATCCAAAAAAAAACACTCTTTGGTGTAGAAATATCTTCATGCAAGAAATTTTCATTAAGTGCAGAAAATTTGGTATTTCCTTAAATCCAAAAAAGACACTCTTTCTCTTCTAGACCAAAGAGTGTCTTTTTTGGATTTAAGGAAATACCAAATTTTCTACACTTAATGAAAACTTCTTGCATGAAGATATTTCTTTCTCCTAGATTAATTCCCAAGACAATTTGGGATATTTTGTAAACTATTTTTTGTATAAGCCTTAATTACATAATGCAGGGGCATAGGAAATAAAAACTTAGGATAAAGGGTTTTGTGCGTTTTTAAGGGGGAAAAGTGATATTTGTTATGGAGAATGTGTTTCACACTAGGGAAAGGGGTTTTGAGTAAGGAGAATGATCTTTTGAAGGGTAATATATAGGGAAACGTGTGAAACCAAGGGGTAAAGGTAAAAATGAGAGGGAAGGGTATTTATAGGCAATGAAGGGATAATGTGGGAAATTAGAAAATACGTATGTGGGGGTGTAGTGAAATGAGGGGAAATTAGTAAACAAGCTTGGTGAATATCCTTTCTTTTTCTCAACTCCTCCTACACATGAAACATAGGATTAAGCATGATAAATGTGCTTTTGACTTGGCAACCTTGTGCACTTTGCAAAACTTCATCTACCTACCCTTTATTTACCCTAACATTTTTTCTTCATTTCAATGGGTGAATTTGAGCATGCTTACCCTTTATTTCATTTTCTTTTGATAAGAAAACTATCTAATTCTAATCTTATAACTTCCAATGGCTTAGATTAAACTGATGAGCTCATTATTATTCTCTACCTAACTATTGATTTGCCAAGGTTAAATAGTTTGGCTAGATCTTTATTCTCTATCTATCAACATGAAATTTAAAGCATGAATGAGGCAAGATTAAACCTTTTTACCATCATGGATTGTGGCATTTTTGACAAGCTGCACACAATCTTATTTTACAAAGTAAAGAAAAAGGAGTGGAATTTGAATTTGCACACTTTCATGATCTATTTTTATTCTCCTTTTGGGGTTCATATTTTTTAATTTTTTGATCTTTTTCTTTCTTTTTGTCCTTTGATTATTATTTTAGGACATACCCTTACATTTTTTAATTTTTAATACGGAAAACATTTTGCAAAAAGAAAAAGTACGTACAATTTTTTATTTTTTATTTTTATTTTTTATTTTTATTTTATTTTTTTTATTTTTTATTTTTATTATTTTTTTTTTTTTCAATTTGTGTTTTCACGCCTGCAACTGGCCGCTACATCCATAGGAACGAATCACGGCAGTTCCCCGAAGGGAACTGCCCGTCGGCTTTTTCTATGCTAAGCCTAACCCCAAGGGCGTCGAGGAGATTTTACCCCGTGACCTCCCATTGGCAAGGTACTTAGCGACAGGAACTCGACCATTTGAGCTATCCCTTGGGGCTAAATACGTACGTACAATATTACAAGACTAACCATAGGCAATTCAAAATTATGAATCCTATTATTATAGGACCCTAACACTGCGAACCATGGGTGAATCTCAAAACCGACTCAAAACTTTACTTAAAACAAGGGGTTAAGCCCCTTTGCCTCTTATTCATCTACGCACTCTGATTCCATATTGCAAAGACTTTACATATTTTACAAAATTGTATACAAAATTTGGGTTAACTAACCCCAAATTGACCGAGGGGACCCCATCCCAATAGGCCCCTAACACAAATATCATGACTCGACCTCGAGTCACTCAGTTGGTTGATCCACTTTCTGGTGGTGTTCACTGGATGCCTTGGTCAACTTTTAAAGCTCTGCGGTAAACTGCTTGGCTGCTTGTTGTACTTCCTAGAATAGTTTCTCGATGGTTGGCCACTCTACTGCCAGTTGTGTAGTTTGTTGTGTCTGCTACATTTCCTTCAGCTTCTCAAGAATGGTTTGTGAAAACTAGTTGGCTTCCTTTGTCTAAGGCTCAATCTATGCACTGAGCACAGACTTCTTCTTTTGCAATTCCTGTATTTGTAGCAATTTTTCTTTCCCTTCCTGCAAGTGCGTGAAACACTAGATTGGTGCCTACATCTATGTTGTTGTACTGGTCTCATCGTACTATTGTTGTGCTTCCCTGAGTTATGTTCTTAGTTGTTGCAGCGTAGGATCCTCCTGCGGTGTATCCCAAAGGCCTAGTGCCTGAGTGAAAATATTATCGCACCCTTGAATGACAACATCTAGTTGAGTCATGAATGCTTTAATCACCACACCTCTTTATTCCTGAACCTCCAATGGTGTGGTTGGCAGAAAATTCAACTACAACTTAGTTATCTACATTCGTAGGTCGAAAGTTACCTTGTTAACCTTCTCCTTTGAAGCGTGCACTGCAGAAACCAATTTCCTTACCTTGGCTAAAGCCTCTGCATCATCAAGTATACCCAACTCAGGTATGGATTTGTAAGCCTTCTCAAACGCTTTGAATAGGTTTTGTCGTTATGTCCACAACTCCTCCTACTCCTTCAGGGCCTGAGTCTTTTATGCGAAAACTACTGGTTGTTGACTTTGAACTCACTAATGGAAATGGGTGCGCATTGTTCTCTAATCTTTAGCTCATCAGTGACCCCCTGATGTAGCACATGAAGGGACTCGAGCGGTAGCGCGGAAAGGTTCACCCCCATATCTTTGACTATATGAAGCACCACACGATACTCATCCGACCCCACGCAAACCGACCCCTCTAGCAGAGGAAACACTCTGAGATCCAAAGGCCAGTCAATATCCACGACAATACTGTAGCCCTGCATCAATCTTTCTTGCATGCCACATGCCTTTCTGACATCCTGCCAAATCTTGTTCACCTAGATTTACATCTCATGCAGATCCTTCTGGATGCTTCCTAGTGTCTGCATGTATTACTGCTCGAACTGCTGCAACACTTCTGTTGTGGTGTCTCGTATCTTGTCTCTGATATCATCAAAATCACCTTCTATTAGTACAATGGGATCAACAGGTTTCTATTTATCAGACTTTTGTTTCTTTGGTTGTCCTTCTTTCTGTTCCTGCCCTCATTTCTTCAGAATGAATAGGGTGCTCTACCCCTCATTATCGCCTCCACCCTAGTCAGACAACTCCTATTCTTCTATTTCGGGCGAAGTTGATTTGTCACCTTCCTACAACTTCTGTTGCTCTTTGTCCGCCTGCTCTTTAGAAGCATGCACTTTTGCAATGCAAGCCTTCTTTGCAGTTGCATTAGCAGCTTCCTGCTTCATTTGCTCTATTAGTGTGTGCGCAGCTTGTTGAGCAACATCCTTCCACTTTTGCGCAACAGAGCTCTCTGTGCCTTTGCTTGTTCTTGCATCTAATTTCGTAGGCTCGCACCACTCTAGTGGCAAAAACCCATTAACTTCCTACACATCCATCTTGGAAACTAAATACAATAGTACATGCTAGCTCCTTTTCTCTTATTTTCCCTACAAATTCCTTAGCAGGCTCCACTCCTTTGTGGGGCAACCTCTTTACCCTGTGGATCAGTATATCTGTATTGGGATAGGCTGCCCTAGCCACAGAGTCTCATCATGCACCAGCGAAAGGAGTTGGTGCAGACATACCATATTGATATGGGAGCATTGATAGTGCGATATTAATAGCATATTCAACAACCCTGGCTTCTCAACGTCGCAGACCCACTTCATGGGTTCCAACTTTGTAAATCCTGTTTCATCATAGTAGATCTTTGTCATATACTTGTGTGTCACCATATGTGGAAATTTGTCTTGACCCATGATGTCCCAATCCTCCAATTTCGATAGTGGGATATGTGCAAGCTTAGGGCCTTCAAATGTGACCTGCTCCGATAGCAGGCGAGTGGATATCTTGAATTTTCCCAAATCAGGGTCCTTGGTTAGCTTATTTTTTCCCTTCCGCGAAGGGTTGTACTCAGGAAGCATAGAGAGGGACTCAATGCCCTTGACATCGACTTATTCAATGCCTTGGTACTCCTCTACCTCCAAATTCACTACTTTCTCTAGCTGCTTATCCTTTTTCTACTTCGAGTGTGTCCCTCTATGCTTCCTCCATGAAATTCGCACTAGCACTAGATTCTTCTATTTTTCCTTCGTGGGTGGTTGTGTTTCTTTTATAGAAGGTTTCTTTTCTTTAGCCATAGTTTTTTTTGGCCTAGGAAACCTTGGTGTCGTGGGCACAACAAGCATAGCCTCCATACTAAACACTTCTAGTCCTGGCGCATCGAACACAACTGCTTTTGAACTAAGGGCTTCGGTTGGGTTAGTGGCAGTCATTCTTTCCATAAATAATTATTGGGTTGCTAGAGAGTAGTTCGCGAGTTGTTATCACTCCAAAATTTCTCTAAATTTGTTATGAAATAAATGATAGAGGTAACCACAAACCTGCTTTTGAGATCAGGATCTAGCCTTCCTAATACTCAGAGAGGGATCTCTCATTATGATTTAACTTTGTTTAGTTAATTGATTTTAGGCTAATTATGATTGTACTTGGGTTTTGATTTAGATTTGGTGGTGGAATCACTGACTTAGATAGATAGAGGGATGTCTTTTACTATTGGTCTATGGGGTCAAGTGTCAAGAAAATAAGACTAGATCAAGTTCTAAAGATAGTGTTTACAAGGAAAGGTAGCTGAGTAAATTCAGGTCTTAAGGTTGGATGGTGAAGTTGTTTTCAATCGGGGTCAAGGAGCAACTAAGGGTTACTCAAACCAGATAATGACAGAAATGGTAGGGGTCAATCGAAACTAGGGAGAAATGAAGGGTTCCCTACTCTAGATATCAGAAGAAAACATTAAAATGATTAATTATTCAAGACAGAGTGTACTTAAGCAAATTTTGTAATATATTTCTAGTTATTTCATTCAATCTATATAACATGCAAGTTTTTGAAGCACTTAAAAAAAAAACAATTTGACAAAAAGAAAATACTTCACTGAAGTGGCCTAACGCATGAATCCTGTAATGCAATTTCTTTATTACTCAGTCCAATTTGCTGACTTGAAAAATTGGTACAATGAACCCTTAGGTTACAGAGCAATAAAACTATAGAAATGTCTAGAAATCCACACCCTATACTTCGAATTATGAAGTATTTATACAAAAATTTATTACAAAATATCCCAAACCGTTTTGGGAATTATTCTAGGAAAAATAAATTTCTTCATGCAAGAAGATAGAGACAGATATTCAATTGTTGTAAGATGTCCCTATTTATTTGGCTGTGATGTCTTATGCTTTGATCTTTTGATGTTGGTCTTCCACGCTGACTATTCTTTTACTTTGCCTTTTAACTGATACTCTTTCATCTGATACTCTTTGACTGAGTTGACCTTCTGATTTTCTTTTAATGCTTTGTTTTCACTTTTACCTTACATTTTTATAGTAAATCATTTAATTTATCCCAAGTCTCTGCATATGGTAATTTAATATTTACCATTCTTCTGTAGACTTCATATGCTTCTGTGTACTTTGCAAAGGTGGGCTTGTTTACAAAAAGGTGTTTTGCCTCATGTTGGAGGTAAAATAGGTTCTCAAAAGTTTGGGACAGAACCTTTCCAGTAGGCATCCCTTTCATAGAAGAATTATTGGCTTGATCTCTTCCAACCTTTCCGATTTTCCTGTTATAGTCTTCTTGTCACATTAGTCTGTCATTTATTAGCAAGGGATTTGGCAGACCTTTATGTCTTAAAGCATCAAACTTAACCATGAACCTGCCTATAGCCAGCTCCATGGTTTACATTTGTCCTCAAGGTTCATCATTAAGTTCCTCTTGGTGAGCACTTTCTTCACCTCTATTATGGTGACAATCCTGTCAGCTATGTCCAGTTCCTGCAATTCATATTTATTTTTAGAGTTAAGGAATTGGATTATCCTTGAGGCTTCTTCTGGCATGTCTCCAAGTTCGGCCTTAACTCTCTTAATTTCTTCAGTAGCCTCTTTGACTAAATCATTTTGTTCAAAGATGACTTGTATAGATGGCCAAATATCATTGACAAATTCAATGATATTGGGCCATAACTATTCTTTGGCTTGGGCAAGTGGCTCCTTCAATGTTAACTCTTTTTCCAAATTCTTCATCCTCTCAGTCAACCTCTTTGAATTTTGTACTTCATTTTTGTGCATAATTTGGGCCAATTTCTTTTCATCCTCCAAAATTGTTATCTGTTCTTTGAGTTTATTTATCTCGGTGGTCTGAATAGACATGTCCTCCATTTCTTTGACCAATTTTCTTGCCTCATCACTTGCTTGAGCTATTGCTATTATTGAACCTGTTGTTGATGTAGACATTGTTGTAGCTGGGAGTGTTGTAGCTAGTGGAGCTGTGGGGGCCAATGAAGCTACCAAAGTTGATGGAACTATTGTAGTGACTGTAGGAATAGCAGTGGCAATGGCAGTGGTTGTCTCAAGGATGGCCTGTTTCAATTGTATTAAATTATCCAATTCCTTTTCCATTTCTTTCAACTAATCATTCAACTGAAGAATGAGATCGATCATTTCCTCCTGTTGGGTTTGGCCGTTTAGGACCTCCTTGGTCTGTGGATGTTCTGAATGATGGTCTGTGCTTGTGAGGATGCCTTTTCTAGCTTAAGCTGTGATATGATGTTATCTAGTGAGCTTTGAAGTTTGTGCACAATCATTGCTTTATTTGTCATGGTGGAATAAATCATCTCACCTACCTTCTTATGGAACTCAATTTGGTCAATAAGGTGAACATCCCTAGCCAAAACTTCAAAATCTAATTTCTTGTAGTCTGTTGATGATCTGGGTTATTGTATTATAGGCTACATGAATGTCATTTGCATTTTACTTTTTTTAATTTCAAAGGCTGAAAATAATCTATTCTGATTTGTAGGTGTTTTTTTGAAGTACTAAGCATATGTTTCAGCCTTTAATGCCTCATTCCTCAACTTGATTTCCTTGTACTTCTCTTTTATATCTTTCTCTTTATCCATAAGCTTGCTGAATGAAGAGACTTCAATGCTAATTTATTTTTCAATTAGTTGAGTGTTTGAAGTAGAAGGCTAGTGAGTTTCCTCTGAAACTGTTGAACCTTTACTCCTTCCAACCATTGTGTCAGTGTCAGTCATTTCCACTGTCTCAATGGTGTCTTCTTGCTCAGTTACAGGAATAAGCTTGGGCCGATTCCTGTAACTGATCTCAAATATGTCATTTGTAGTGTCCATCCCAGAGCTAGAACCTTCTTGTCTGGTTCTTTTCAGATTTCTGTCCTCATTAGCTGGAGTCTGTAGAATGGGAGTAATAGTCATCTGTTCTTGTAGGGCTGGAACCTGTAGAAAGGAACTAGTATCAATATGCTTTTCCACATCTATTAAAGCACCCTCCACATCTATTAAATTATTCTCCAACCATTATGACTAGTTGGTATAACTTTCAATGTCTGGCTTGGGGTCATATATGAAAGGACTTAACTTAAATTTGAGCCTTAGTTTATTTATGACTCCATTAGGGTCATACTGCCACATGAAACTACTTTTTAAGTTCATCTGCTGTAAGATTTTTTTTTCCTCTTGTATAGCTTCCCTATTATTACAAATAAAAGGGCCCAATTGGTTTTTGATTTTAAACTGGGTCTTCTTCCTAGCTGATAGGAACTTAACCTCATCAGAGTTTATAATTTGCCTAAAATACACTAATGCAAATATCCTCATGAGGAGGTATTTGGGCAGCTTGTAGAGAGTTAGTTGGCATCCATATATCCTGAATTCTATGTGGTCCTGGTATAGATACTATTTTCCCACTCTACTGTTCTTAGCCAATTGTAAAACTCTCTTAATCTCCTCATTGATTTTGGGCTAATAGCTACTGGTTAGCATGTTTATAACTAAATGAAGAAATGAATCAATGAACTCTTTATAACTAAAAACAATGGAATATCTTTGGATCAATGGTGTCCAATAGATGACAGATCTAGGATGGCCCTTGGTGTCTAATTTGGATGATGACTGGAAATTTACTTGACTGAAAGTATAAGAACATGTGAAACAATATTGATGAGTATTTGAAGACTCTCTCATTTGGTAATCTAATAAAATGCTCATGCATTTTGTTTGCTATGAATTAAGAAAAGTTGTAAACTATAATAGGAGGCTCGCTTGGGAAAAAGATAGAAAGCAAAGCAAGAACAACCTCATCCACATGTTCATCAGTGGTGTAGCCTAGAATGCAAGAGAGCATGGTTATAATTTGTCTGCCTCTCTCAGAGAAAATGGTGGTAGCATATGGAGGACTATCTATTGGAGTATGAGACTCTTCAATGATGAAAGTTTGAAAGATCTGAGCTTTCTTGGGAAGGTTTAGCTTGGTGTAGAGTTCAAGTAAGCCTTCAATGGAAAGTGGGGTCTCATTTGGGCTTGGATAGATCTACACCATTTGATTTATTGATTCTACATTAATGGTGGATAAAACCTTTTGGTCAGGGGAAACTATGGCTCTTTGACTGGGGAAATAGCAAGCTTGGAAAAAGTGGATGATCTATGGGAATAGGTGTACCTGTGGGAACAAGTACTTGCGAAAACTTGACTCTCATAGGTGAATGTCATCATTCTAGTTTAAAAACTTGTCTTTACTCCATTAGTGGAGTTTCAGTAAGTGGCTAGGGGAAGCAATATCTTTAATTTGAAACTCTCTGTCGACCAAAGGGAGGTGGTCAATATCTAGCTTAGGGGTTTGCAGAGGTCTTACATCCAGAGAGCTTTGGGAAGCCATAATTTGGTTTGTTCAATGGAATTACTCTTTCTGTGGCTTTAGGAGTAAGGTTAGAAGGTCTAGAACAGTGGGGAGGGTAATTACAGTGTGTAGAACAGGGTATTTGGATGCATAGTAAGGCTTTCTTGACTTTAACAAGGTTTATTAATTAATTTAATTAATTAACCCTTTAATAATTACTATGTATAACTCAAATTACAGGGTCATTCTGGTTCTTTCAAGAAAACCTGGAAATTGGCGCTTTGATGCACAGACAAGATTATGTGGTAGCTGTAGAGGTTATTGAGGCTTCAGCTAGCCATTCGTTGCTTAAATTTGGTGTTTGCAGCATATTCATGTGGAAAAAGGTGGTTAAATTGGTCGCGCAGAGGTTCAAGGTGTCAGAATTGGTTAACAGAGGTTTACAGTGAAAATGAGTGAAAAGAGTAAAATGGGGCTTTTTCAGTGTTTTAACCAATAACGGTTACATTTAGGCCCGAGATTTATTGAATGAACAGTGAAAAATTTTCGTTTAGGCAGGGATGTGGTTTTAGGCCATATCGCACCGCTTTTAGATGGAGGGCGGTATTTTTCACTAGCACGCGATATAACCTGGTGCCGCCACATAGCCAAATAGTGCTCAGCCAAAACTGCAAATTTTGTGTGCTCTCCGACTGTTAACTATCGGATGATGAATCTATGCGATATGGTTGTGCGTTGTTGGATCTGGAGGTGGGATATCAGAGGGATATCACGTGGTGAAGTTGCACAGACGGAGTTGGGATGTGATTGGTGGGGCCTGTGTTTAATTATAAATGAAATATTATTAATTAAAAACTAATCAAGGGATTTTAAATATAAGCAGTGGGTTAATAAAGGTGGGGACCATGGGTTTATATGGCAGAGGTTTTAACTATACACCAAGGTTTGATGAGTTAAAAGGGTTTCAGGGGATTTATAATGTGGGGGACTTTAATTTCATAATGGGGGGGGTATGGTTTAGGAAATGACTTAGGATAAAAGTGGTTTAGCGGGTTTTAAGGGGAAAAGGGGAAATTAATAAAGAGGGAATGTATTGTTTGTGATGGGAATGTGCTTCACATTAGGGAAACGAGTTTTGGGAAGGGGGAATGATTTTTGAAGGGTAGGGTCTAGGAAAATGTGTGAAACAAAGGGATAAAAGGTCAAAATGAAGGGAAATAGTTTTTACAAGTAATGAAGAGATAATGAGGGGAAATTAGCAAATAAGTATGTGGGGGTCTAGTGAAATGAGGGGAAAATAGTAAATAAGCTTTAGTGAATTTCCTTTCTCTTTCACATTTCCTCCTGCACATGAAACATAAGATTAAGCATGATGAATGTGCTTTTGACTTAGCAACTTTATGCATTTGAAAAACTTCTTCTACCTACCCTTTATTTACCATATCATTTTCTCTTCATTCATTGGGTGCATTTGAGCTTGCTAACCCTTTATTTCCTTTTCTTTTGATAAGAAAACTATCTAATCCTAACCTTATAACTTCCAATGGCTCAGATTAAACTGATGATCTCATTATTATTCTCTGCCTAACTATTGATCTACCAAGATTAAATAGTTTGGCTAGATCTTTATTCTCTATCTATCAACATGAAATTTAAACCATGAATGAATCAAGATTAAGCTATCTGACCTTCATGGATTATGGCATTTTTGACAAGTTGCACACAATCTTATTTTGCAAAGTAAAGTAAAAAGTAGTGGCATTTGAATTTGCAGACTTTCATGATCTATTCTTATCCCTTTTTGGGGTTCATGTTTTTTTTTTAATCTTTTTTCTTTCTTTTTGTCCTTTGATTATTCTTTTAGGACATACCCTCTTTACATTTTTTTAATTTTAATATGGGGAAAACATTTTGCAGAAAGCAAAAGTATGTACAATATTACAAGACTAACCATAGCCAATTCAAAATTATGAATCCTATTATTATAGGACCCTAAAATTGGCTCCACATCGGATGGTATTTCCTAGTGAAATGTCAAGAATTTTAAGATCAATAGCCTTTAAAACTTTGATTGTGGTTGCCTTGTAACTGCTCCTCTATGATCTGCTTTATTCATACATATGATGATACACCTTTCAAAGCTCAAGGCCTTCTCTTTGAGATTCAACCTCAAAATATTATCATCAAATCCAATCTAAACTTTGCAATTTTATATACAATGAGAAAAGTAAAATGAACTACTGTTAATATGTGGATAAGTAATGCTTCATCATTCTACCATTGACTTTTCATCCTGGTAGATTTGTTCCATCTAACTGTTTCAATAAAAATGCATTGTTACCTCTGTAACCATAAATGATATAAGGGCCTTGCCATAGGAAATCAAATTCACCATGTTTACCCTTCTCTTCTCTTCTAGCATCCCATTTGAGTACTTTATCACCTATGTAAAAATCATCAGCTTTGGCTTTCTTGTCAAAAATAATTTTGATTTTATCCTAGATCACTTGTGATTTGACATAGACTTCTTCTCTCATTTGTTACAAATGTATTGTCTAATTTATCCTCCTTTGGATATCATTTGGTTCTGCTTGCAACTATTGAATCATTTTCATCACTGGTGCTCCTAAAGAGGATGGAAAAACTACATCCATTCCATATACTAGCTGATAAGAAGATGTACCAATGGACTTTTTGGTAGTTAGCATGTCTACCGATAAGGCATTAACCAACCTTTTGTTCCAAGTCTTCTTGTTGTCTTATAACAGTTTCCCGATGATATTAACAAGGGTTTTGTTTGAGGATTTTGCAAGTCCATTACCTTGAGGGTAATAGGCAATGGAATGGCCAAGGGTAATGTAATATCTATTACAAAAGTCTACCATTTTCTTGGATTTGAAAGCAGTTGCATTATCAGTAATGAGCTTTTGGGGGAATGCAAATCTAGAAAGGATATTGTTCTCAAGGAATGAAATGATGATAGAGTCTATGGCTTGTATAGAAGGGATGGCCTCTATCCATTTAGTAAAGTAACCAGTTGCTATCAAAATCCATTTATGCTGGGCTTAGGAGGATGGGTGAATTTCCCCAATGAAGTCTAAATCCCATTATTTAAAAGGAATTTCTGTGGAGATGGGTTTGAGAGGTAATGCTAAGAGCTTCCTTTTGCCCTCAAATATTTGGCACTTGTGACAAGAGGTCACATATGTCTTGACATCTGCAAAAAGGGTGGGCCAGTAAAAACCTACCCTTAAAATCTTATCAACAGTTGTTTTCTAGTATAGGTGTCCTCCACAATCTCCTGCATGAAATTCTTGCATAACTTTGTCAGCTTCATATTTTAATAAACAATTCAATAGAATGCCACCATTATCTTTCCAAAATAAAGCATTGTCTATGATACAATATTTCATTGATTTCATTTTCAAAAATCTACTTTTAGTTCTAGATAAACAAGGAGGAGCTTGTAGGTTTAGTAAAACAAACATGATATCTTCATACCAAGGTGAATCTATGAAAGCTTCACTGATCTGTGTAGTCACTATTTCTTCCTGATCATCTAGGGCACCAATGAAATTTATATCTAAGGCCTGACAGTTCGATTCAACCATGAGTTTATCTAAACCTTGGCCTTTGATAAGTTTTGTAGGCTTTATTTCTATGTCATATTCCAAAATGGTGGAAATCCATTTGCCTCTCTTTCCTTCAAGCCCATTTTGTGTCAAAATGTCCTTTACTACTAAATTTGCAACATAAGCAATGATGTGTGAGTACAAGATGTACACTCTGAAATATTTAATATCTTTCACTAAAGCAAGCGCTTGCTTTTCCATTATGTTGTACTTTCGTGTAGCATCTCTCAAATATTTTCTGAAAAATGCAATAGGTTGATCATAACCTTGATCATTCTTTTGCAACGAGACTATTGCAATAGTATGTTCTGAAGCAAAAGAAAAAATTATAAAATCTTTTTTGAAATCAGGACTTATGAGAACTGGTTTTTTAGTAAGGGCTTCTTTGATTGCCTCAAAAGACTGTTTAGCCTCTACTGTCCACTTAAGTGTTGAATCTTTCTTTAACATGTTATTTAATTCTCTAATTAATTCTGCCATGTTAGAAATGAATCTTCTAAGAAAAATTATTTTGCCTAAAAATGACTGTAATTCTTTGATGTTTCTAGGATGAGTGATGTTTAGGATTCCCTCTATTCTAGTTGGATCTATTCTAATTCCATCTTTTGATATTATGTGTCCCAAGATTTTACCTTCTTCTAGACCAAACAATGTCTTTTTGGGATTTAAGGAAATACCAAATTTTCTACACTTAATGGAAACTCTTCTTAGGTGATCTAGATGTTCATTATCTGATTTGGAAAACATTGTGATGTCATCTTGGTAAACAACTAGAAAGTCATGGATTTATTTCGCAAAATCTATATCCATTGCTCTTTGGAATGTTGCTCCAGCAGTCATTAATCCAAATGGCATCCTTAAATACATAAAAGTACCCTAGGGAGTGGTAAATGCAGTCTTTGCTTGATCCTCTAGTTGAACTAAGATTTGGTTGTATCTAGAGAATCCATCAAGCAATCAAATTCTGGATGAACCTACTACACTCTGGAGAATGTGGTCCATTTTAGGGAGAGGATAGTTATATTTTAATGACACTTTGTTCAAGTTCCTGAAATCAACATAGAGTCTAATTTCTCTTGTTTTCTTTCTAGTAGTGACTAAATTAGAGACCTAATCTTAATATCTAATTGGTGCTATGATTTATGTATCATACATCCTTTTTACTTCTTTTTCAATTAATGGCATAAGAACTAGATTAATTCTCCTAAGCTTTTGTTTAAAGGGTTTATGATCTTCTTTGATGGGTATCTTATGTTGAATAATGCTGGTATCATAAGACTTAAGGTCTTCATAACTTCAAGCAAAGACATCTTGAAACTCTTTGAACAAACTTATGTATTTCAGCTTTTCATCTGGAGGTAATGCTTTGGATATTTTGATAAGCTTGGGTTTTTCTTCTGTTCCTATGTTACATTCTTCTATGTCTACTCTTAAGGGCTCCATTTTTTGTTTCCTAGCTACATAATTTGAATCAAACAAATCTTCTAATGGCACTAATCCTTTAGGAAAAGAGTTTTTTTTAAGGTTTAAAATCTCATAATCATCATTGGTTATTTCTTCTATTTCTACTTTTTCTAATTTATCTATTCTATTTTACTGAATTTAGTGGGTTTATCTATATCTAAATCATTAATATCTATCTCACTATTTATGATGTTATCCACTGTACAATCAATATCTATGTTACAGTTTTCAAACTCTCCTTCAGCATTCATGAAATCATAGATTTGAGAATCTTGTGAATATTCTCCTTTAATTTGTTTTATGATCAATTATGAATCTCCCATTATAGAAACTCTCTTGGCTCCATGTTTTCTTATAATTTGTAGTCCTAAGATTAAATCTTCATACTCTGCCATGTTGTTTGTGCATTTAAAGTTTAATATAAAGGCACGACCTTCAGAATGATTATTTTCCATGTTATGAATCCAAACTCCTGCACTTGCTCCTAATCTATTTACAGATCCATCAGAATCCAAATGCCATAGAGACTCATGAAATATGTTTCCACTATCAGGTGCTTTGTATTTTTCTTCTACAACTGTGATTTCATGTTTGTCATTGTCTAAATTATAAAAGATAAATGAGTCCATATCAGAATGGATGGAGTATATGGGGTAATTATGTGGTTTTTCTAAACTACTTACCATGTATTTCATCAAGGTTTCTCTGTAAAGTTTTCTTTGTTGACCAAAAACAGAGATGGTGGCATATGACATGTCTAACTGTAGAGATCCCTGCAATTTTACACCCCATGAGTGAGATAATAGAATTCCATACTTGGGTGGGATATCAGAAACTACGATGTCCATAACAATACTCTTTGTTGGGCACTGGACTAGAGTCACACACAAATCTTTAATTGGGCCAAGGCATTTGACTTGGCTAGAATCAAAGGAAAATAGGTCCTTATAGGGTCTAGTGATATCTAAGTTTAATCTTTCCATGATTTCTTTAGGCATTAGGTTATGGGATGCCCCTGAATCTAACATAGCATAATGTAAGATCTTATCATGAACACTTAAGCTAATGTAGAATGGAGGGATACCCCCTTGTTGATGTTTTCCATTAACTTCTGTACCAAATAATAACTTAGGTTGATCATCATTCAGTTTTACAACATCTTCTCCTTCACCTATGTTTAGTGTTTCAGTGATTTTTGCTTTGTATGATTCATTTTTCACTAACTCTGTCAAAGGAAGTGATATTTTCAATTTGGCTATCTCAGTCTTATTGTTGAATGGTAATTGAGTTTTGCCTGATTGTATGAGATCTTCCTTAGCAATTGTGGTCTGTGTAGTTTTATCTTCTTTATCAACACTTGGCAAATCAGTTTGCATATCGGCAGTTTTGTTTTGAATTTTCTTATTTGGGATAATTTGATTAACTGTTGAAGTTTGAGTTTCAGCTGAAGTTATATCTACAATTTTTGGGCTGGAAGTCTCCAGAGTTCCTCTAGGGAGAATTTGTAGAAATTTGGCCACAGGAGCTTCTGTTATTTTTTTAGTTTGGGTTTGGACTGATTTCTTAGTGGGAATTTCAGTATTCTTTTTTCTTCTAAGGGTATACTGCTTGTGAACTTCATAGATAGCATATTCATAGCCTTGTTTGTAGTGAAGGGACTGTCTAGATTCTAATTGTAATTGTTGTTACATGTACAATTCATGTTCTACCTGAGTAAGAAAAACAACATATTTGTTTTTAATCCCTAATAGGTTTATTTGGGTGTCCTCCTCTTCTTCATGGTTTTGTGAACCTTCAACGTAATTTTCCTGGAAAGGTGATCTAATCTGTTGATCTGGTATTACATCTCTTGTTTTTCCAGTCTTAGGATTTTTGCTGAAATTGAGGTTTCTAATTGGGGGTGTTTGTTGATTTTCCCACTGAGATTTCCTTTCCATATATTCTAATCTATCCATTATCCTTTCTACACTTTTATCCAAACTATCTATTTTACCATCTGAAGTGGATGGTTCCTCTTTAATGGTAAATCTTTTCTTAATTCTCATCCTAGCTTTCTTAGCTAATAAATTTTCTTCTACACTAACAACATTATTTTGCATCTATTCCAATGTTTTAGGGATTCTTTCTCTTAATTGGTAAGACATATCAGTGTCAAAACCATCAAGAAATTTTATTAATGCTAAGTCTGGTGGAGGTTAATATTGGCAGGGATTGCATTATAGATACTGTTGAGCCTAGTACAATAGTCTTGAACAGATTCATTAGGAGCTCTTCTAATGTTGTCATACTCAGACAATATTCGTAAAGGGTTTTTCTTTCTTTCCCATCTATCAATAAAAAATCTATGGAAAGAAGTTAAATTAGAAATATGATTAGGAGGTAAACGTTTGAACCTTTTTTTAACATCCCCTATCATTGTTTGGGAAAATAACCTCATTTGCACATTAGACTCATCAATCTCATGTAATTCAGTGTAGTCAGTCATTTTATTCACATGTTATTGGGCAGTATATTGACCAGTATCATCAAACAAAAAGATTTTACTTTGATAGTCTTGAGGCATGGCATGTAGTTGAGCTGGTAAGACCAAGGGTGCATATCTATCTGCCATGGCTGAGATTTTAGTTTGACTGGGGGGAAAAGTAGTGGTGCTTGAAGAAGGACTTGAGATGGCTTTGGATGAACTAGATGAACTTGAGATGTTTGGTTGGAGAGGAAGCTGAGGTATGAATGGTTTATGGGAATGAACTATCGTGGATATTATAAGTGAGGTGGTAGTAAATGAAGCTGTATTTACAATTTTTGAAGACTCTGTAGAAATTTAAGGGGTAGCAGTAGTTAGGGAAGCTAATTCAACTGATTGTTGAAGATAAGCTTCATCTATATGGCTTATCAAGGTTAAGGTTAAAGCTTCTAGTTTATCAAAAGTATCCAAAACATGTTCATCTAAAGCTGGATGTATAGGCACCTTTTTTGACTCAATAAATTGAATAAAATTAGGGTCTATTACAGTATCATGAATTGAATTTTCAAATTTGGTTCTAAACAAAGAAAGCTCAAATGATAAATAAAACTGAATATCCTCTAAACTTGATGACTCCTTAGGGAGTGAATTTGCTTTAATTAACTAACTACTACTTCCTTGAGTTTCTACCTTTTTTATTTTCTAAAAATTCTGTGAGCATAATCAACTATTGTAACAGGGTTTGGATCTAGATTGGCCCTGGTATAGTGTGTTCTTTTAGGAGCCAAAATTTTAATTTTTCAATTTTTTTTATGAAAAATTTTAACAACTCTAAAACAACCTTAAGGTGCAAAAGATGAGATGTAAGATTTCCTTAAAGTTTTATTACACTAGGGACTATTGCCCAGTATGGTCGCCAATATGTTATCACTCCAAAATTTCTCTAGAGTTGTTATGAAAGAAATGATAGAGGTAACTGTTATCACACCAAGAAACTCAACTAGGTTGTATATCAGTGATGCTCGGGAACATTGCAAACTCAACAAAATGTTGGATAAATGGTGGATGAATGAAAGAAATGTTGCATACTCAGGCCAGATAACCACTCTTACTATGATTGACCCCAGACATGGGTGAAAACCCCCGGACTACAAGGCTTTTAACCACCAATTACTCACAGTTTAAGGAAAAGGTGATAATGGAGAAGACTGACCACACCAATAGATGCACAGGACCCTGTGATGACCAACTGCAACCAGTTTTAAAGGTCTGTAAATCTATTACCTAATACACAGACATGATGACATCTCTCTGGTATTAAAACAACAGAAACCTGTAAGAAAATTCAATGAAACATGCTAGCTTCTAAAATAGAGGCGGGATGACAGCCCCTCTGATGCCAAACATTCACAGCAACATGAATTAATGAAAAACAGGCACAACCTGGAACATAGAAGAAGTGAAAAGTGAGCAAATGACAGTAAAATAAGCTTGTATTAGTTGGAAGTGAAGACTAGACACTGCAGGTCTCATAGTATTTACAGTCTCCAAAAGTTGAAACTTACAACATGCTAGCACTCATCTAACACCCATCAAACTGATTACATCATGTCTCTAGGTATATATAGAACTTGTTTACAAAAATATCTCTTCTAACCTATGTGTGGAGGTGTTTTAATGGATCACCAACCGCATTTACAATTAGATATGGGCTCCCTCCCACAATCTGCACATTTTAATGAACAAAATGGCTCTGTTTGTACTCTTCGAATAGGAGCAATGTTTTATGAATAAATTTCCCTGACTGCCCAATGAATTCAGCTGCTCGAGGCAGGACTTCCTCGTCCTTGACCATCCTGCTCTTTAACAACGGTAGCTAATAATTTAATGCGTAGGTAGCTGGATCATAACTTGCTTCTTCGCGCGCCCAAAAGTTGGCCAAAGAGAAACATAGCAATTCGCATCAAATATGGATGAAGGGCCAAGAAGGAATACTAGCCATCGCATGAATTGGATGGATGATCAAGATATACTAGCGGAAGGCAATGAGAAGGCACAAAGGTGCAACTTGGACATGAGCCGTTAGATTAAAGAAATGGACGACGGAGATTTGATTTGCAAGAGGTGCGATATGCGATAGCACTAAGGCCGCATCGCAACATCGCATCGACGGAGGAGACAGGGCGAAGTCTTAACATTTGGGTGCGATTTGCGATTTGCGATCGAATCGCATCGCAATATCACAATCGGCAGAAGACACAGGGTGTAACAGAAGCAACAGGGCGCAGACGCGTTTTTCGATATGCGATCTGATCGCATCGCAATATCGTAGCGACAAAAACATAGGGGTGCAATGGGTTTATGTGCGATAGCGACCAAATCGCATCGCAAAGGGAAGAAAATGGAAATAGCATGGTTATGAGAATAAATGGGCATGAAAGGGAAAAGAAGAGAAGACTATTGCGATCTGCCCTTCTGAGTATAAACACATGGCCAAGCAGATGTTTGGTCCTTCCAAAAGCTGAAGTATATAGCAGAACTAACACTGGCTCCTTCTTGGGATGAGATCCTCCCTGTGAGGTCTCAAGAACCTGCAGACCAATGCCTTTCCAACCGAAAACAAATTAGCCAAAATTCCTTGTGTTCCATTGGGCATGGAGTCTACTTTGCCTGTATAAAAATTGATAAAAACAAATTATTTACAACCTTTAAGGCCAAAGACCTTAAACTACATATATTTTCAAAAACCGCCCATTAACTGGGCCATCAAAGGCTGCTTCACCTCCCATACTCTTCAGTATGAAGGTGTTGTTTCCTTGAACCTGTGAAATGATGAAAGGCCCTGTCCAGAAAGCATCAAATTTCCCATGATTGCCTTTCTTCTCCTTTAATGCATCCCATTTTAAGACCAAGTCACCAATCTAAAAATTATCTGTTTTTGCCTTTTTGTCAAAGGCTTCCTTGATCTTTTTCTGATGCGCTGCAACCCTTTCAACCAGCTTTTCTCTAATCTGATGCAACTCTGTTAGATCAATGATCTTCCTGCTATGTCTTCATCTTCGTCCTGCTCTGATTGAAGGAATTTTTCCACAGGGAGAGTAAGTTGAATTGGAAATACAGCCTTAGTGCCATATACTAGTTTGAATGGAGAACTCCCTGTGGATCTCTTGATGGTCACTCTGTCAGCCCACAATGCGTACTTGAGCTTTGAATCCCAATTCTTTTTATTGTCTTCTAACAACTTTTTAATTATCCTAATCAGGCTTTTGTAGAAGATTCTGCTAGACCATTTCCTTGGGGATAATATGAGGTGGAATGAACTAATTTGATACCCATTGAGTCACACATTTCCACCAACTCCTTGGCCCTAAAGGCTGCAGCATTATCTGTGATTAGTTTATGTGGACATCCAAATCTGGTGAAGATATTTTCTGTTAAAAACTTCATGACCACATTGTGATCAGCCTTCCTTGTAGGGATTGCTTCAATCCACTTAGTGAAGTAATCAGTGGCTACTAATATCCACCTATGCTGGCCACTGGAATGTGGATTGATTTCTCCAATGAAATTCAAGCCCCATTGCTGAAAAGGTCCTTTTGCATGTATGGGTTTTAGGGGCAGGGACTTCAACTATTGCTTTCCTTCGAATCTTTGGCACTTGTCACAGGATTTAACAAATGAAAATACATCAGAAAATAAGGAGGGCCAATAATATCCAGCTCTCAAGATTTTGTGGGCTGTAGTCTTCCAATAATGGTGCCCTCCACAGATGCTATTATGAAACTGTTGCATAACTTCTTTTGTTTGTTCTCTGTCCAGACACCTTAAAGATATCCTAGATGGATCCCTCCAGTAGAGCAAACTTTCCATGATACAATACTTTGCTGCTCTAAGTTTTAAAGTTCTGGGTTGACTTGCACTTAATTCTGAAGGGATTTCTAGCTTCAACAAGAAATTAGTTATTTCGGCATACCAATCACATGAAGTTATATTCTTGGCCACTGACTGTTTTCTCTCTTTTTCAGCAGCGTTTTCCTCTTCTTTTACTTGATCATTTTCTGCAATTGTGCACAGGAAATCAATGTCAAAAGACCTGCAATTTTCTTTTGCTAATAACTTGGCAAGACCCTGCCCTCTGACCAACTTGGTGGGCTTCAACTCTATATTAAATTCTATCATTTTAGCAATCCATTTTGCCCTCCCTCCATCAGCATCAGGTTGAGTTAGGACATCTTTAATTGTAGCGGAAGGCACATATGCAATTATTTTCGAATGAAGGATATAAACTCTGAAAGATTTTAAGGATTTAATAAGAGCATATGCATGTTTTTCCATAATATCATATCTCAGTTCAACTTCCCTCAAATTCTTACTGAAAAATGCTATTGGATGTTCTGAACCTTCTTCATCCTGCTGCAATAGAACAACTGCAATGGTGTCTTCAGAGGCAAATGAAAATAGATGAAACTCCTTACTGTAGTTAGGACTTATTAATGTGGGAGCTTCCATTATAGCCTCCTTGATGGAATCAAATGATTTTCTTGCTATTTCAGTCCATATTACCTCTGCTCCTTTCTTCAACATGGAGGCAACGTGCTTTACCAGCTTTGCAAAATTCGGAATAAAACTCCTGACAAAATTAATTTTGCCCAGAAAAGACTGTATATCTTTCTTTGATCTGGGGATGGTCAAAGCTTGGATTTCTTTGACTCTTTCTGGGTCAATCTGGACACCTACAGTAGACACTATATGTCCTAACAGCTTGCCTTCTTCCAAAGCAAATTGAGATTTTTTGGGATTGACTAAAATTCCAAACCTCCTGCACTTCAAAAACACTTTTTTAAAATGTTGTAAATGATCATGATGGCTGCTGGAATAAACAATTATATCATCAAGATAGATAAGAAAAAATTTGTCATTTCCCCCCACAAAGGCTATATCCATAGCTCTCTGAAAGGTAGCTCCAGCATTCATCAACCCAAATGGCATTTTGGCATACATGAAAGTGCCCCAAGGATTGGTAAATGCAGTCTTTTCTTGGTCATCTCAGAGCACAAGAATCTAATTAAAGCCTGAGAATCCATCTATGAAAGACATAACTTTGGCTCCTGATACCTTTTGCAGTAAATGCTCCATCTTAAGCAGGGGATAATTGTCTTTTTTGGAGCATTTATTTAAATTTCTGAAATCAACACAGAGTCTGATTTCCCCACTCTTCTTCCTTACAGCCACCAAATTGGCTACCCATTTTGAATATCTAAGAGGGACTATAACCTTAGCAGCCAACAAATTTTTAATTTCTTTTTCAATTAAAGGAAGAAGCATGGGATTTATTGGTCTCAGTTTATGTTTGAAGGGTATTGCATTTTTCTCCATAGGGATTTTGTGCTAAATTATGATTTTATCATACATTTTCAGATCACTATATTCCCAGGCAAACACATTAGCAAATTGCTTCATTAATTTGCAGTATTCAGAACTTTGGTCATCTGACAAATGAGTGGGCAAATTCACATTCCTAGGCTGACCTGGACTTCCTATATCATGCTTACAAACTGCAGATTGATCTTCTCTTTGGGTGGCTTTGTAAGGCACATCATTCTGGTCAAATAGTCTTTCAAGAGGAATTAGGCCCTTAGGAATATGGCTATTAGGAAGCTAGACTATGTTGTCTTTACCAATTTTATTTCTGAGCTGAGACTGGGGGTTTTCTAACGAGGCATCATTCTCTTGGTTAATTTTCATGTCAGAAAATTCATCAATGACTTGAAGGAATCTATTAATCTCATTATCATCATTAAAAAATTTCCAGTGGTGGACATTGTCAGGCAAGGAAGGTCTGTACTTCATTTGAACTTGATAAAGTAGTTTGGGAGGCATTGGAGGTATAAATAGACTAGCAGAAACAACAAGGGAGTTAGCCAGCTAATTTTGGGCTCTAGGGATATATGAAATACAAAAAAAATCAAAAGAATCTTTGATTCTCCATACCTCATCTCTGTATGCTTTCATCCTTGGGTGCTTTTCTTGAAATGTTTTATTTATTTGCTGGATTATCAGATCAACATCTCCAAACACCTTCAGATTCTTGATTCCTCTGTCCTTTGCTGCATTAAGATCCAACAACAGTGCTTCATATTCTTCTATATTGTTGGTTACTTGAAAAACCAGCTTAAAAGACAATTGAATGATTTTTTGTTGAGGAGATACTAGCACTACCCCTGCTCCTGCAGTTTCCCTGGTGCATGCTCCATCGAAGATCATCTCCCAGACTTGACTTCCTTGCTCTTTATCAGCCTGAACAATCGGTTCCTTGAGCTACATTTTGGCCTTATGAGATTCTTCTATTTGGAGAATACATGCTCCAAAGTCAGTTTCCACTGCATATATGGGATGATTTGTAGGATTCTTCTCATCACTGATAATAAATGCCAATTGTGCTTCTTTGTACAGCCTCCTGCTTTCTCCTCCAAAAACTGGGACAGTTGCATAAGATAGATCATTTTGTAATGTCCCACCTAGTCTCTTAATCGACCCTCTGGACAACAGCATGCCAAACTTGGGAGGCACATCCGCTACCACGATACCCATCATCATGCTCTTCATGGGAAGCTGAGTTAAGGTAATGGCTAGGTCCTTAATCAATCCCAAGCATTTCACTTTCCTTGAATCAAAAGAGAATAGATCATGATAAGGTCTGGTGATATCAAGGCCTAACTCTTCCATGACAGCTTTATGCATTAGGTTGTGGCTAGCCCCTATGTCTAGCAGGTAATTGTGGAGGATTTTGTCATGAATGGTTAGGGAAACATAGAAGGATGGAGAATTATTATCAGCAGGTTCAATCATGGAACTGAGCACAATGGCAGGTTTGTCATCTTGCAAATTGACAGAGTCAGCGGAGGTTTGTTTGGTTTCTAGCTCAAGGGCGTCAAGTATAGGCTTTCTAAATAATTCACTCTTCATCAACTCAACGAGAGGCATAGATATTTTCAATTTCTGAACCTCTGACTCAAAGCTAAAAGAAGAAGATGGCTTATCAGAACTTTTTACCACTTGAACTAGAGCTTTAAGGATGACTGGATCAACTGCTGGTCTTCTCTGCTTGATATTCTAGGATTCTGTTTGGACAACATCTTTTTGTGCAGGATATTCTTTGACAATTTTTTCATTTGACCTCAGATTATATCTCTGTTGGTCGCCAACTTGTAGAATAGCCCCTCTGTCCCACTCCTGACTATTTTGCTCTTGCAGCAATGATTCTTCATATTTGGCGAATATCAAAAATGCAGCGCTGCCTTTATCTTCCATGCAGTGAATTAAATCCTCATCCTCTTCAAATTGTTCTTCCTCCATGACTACATTTTGGAAGGGAACTTTAACTTTCTGATCCTCTTTTAATTATTCACCCCTCTGTATCATTTGTAACGGCTCATTTGCTCTTCTGAATGGATTTTGATTTCTTGGAGCAAATGTGTTTTGCTGCCTTGTTTTCCCTAAATTCTGCTCCACCTCCAGCTTAGATATCTTAGCAGCCAATGAATCTATTATTTTAGTCATTTTATCAAATTTGGGGTCTGAAGATGATGTAGAAGAAGTAGATGCCTGATTTCTCTGTCTCCTTCTGTCAGCTTGATTCTTTAGTTTTTCTGCTACCAAGATATTTGATTCTACTTCTAATGCTGCATCTTGCATGTTTGTTAAAGTAGCACATCTTCTTTCTCTCAACAATAGGCAGAAATCAGAGTCAAAAGCAATGGCATAAGTGAGTTTGGCAGCGGTGGGGGTTGGCTTTACCTCAACTGGTATTCTATACATACGATTGAATCTTTTATTAAAATCAGGCAATGATTCCCCATTTTCCTTCTTCAGATTACAAAACTCAGTATGACAATATAGCAAGTCCTTTTTATCTCCCCATTGCTTCAAAATTGCATCATCTAATGCCTCAATATCTATTATTGATTTATGGGGAAATTCTCTAAACCACTTCCTAGCCTCTCCATCAAGGCTCTGGACAAAAGCTCTCATCCATACATCATTTTAATTTATATCTAAATTATCAACATAACTATAAAAATATTCTAGGTGTTCTTCTGCTGTTACTCCCTCTGTTCCAATGAATTTAGGCATATATTTTTTATATTCCTCCACAGGCATCAGATTTAATGGGACAGGCAAGACCAAAGGTCTGTATCTAGCGGCTACAATTCTTTCTATCCTCATAGGTGCTTGTTGTCCTGCCATAATTGGAATATGTGGAAGAATACTAGCGGATTGGATGGTAGGGAATACTGGGATGTTATGGATAGTATGGGAAGCTTTCTTTGGACTAATATTCAAGGGGAAACTAACTGTACAAGGGGATGAATTAATATCTGAAGGAATTTCGTGATTAATGATGTAGGTTTCTAAATTTTCAGACTGTAATTCTTCAGCTACAACTTTATCTTTCAGAAATGACTGAGATTTTTTAGGCTTACCTAATCCTGATGCCCCTTTCTGTGATGCTTTTTTCGCTTTGACAATCCTCTCAGGGTCAGGTAATGGTTCAGCTGGAGATTTCTGAGGATTTCTTCAAGTATGCCTCACGAACTGAGCCAAAACTTCAATGTGGAGTCGCCAAAGGTTGGCCTTCCTCCAGTGGAGTTGCCAGACAGATGATTACAACCAAATATATGTTCAAACCTTGTCTATCATCAAAGCTTGAAGTTGTGTCATCTCCTAGGGAAGCTGAGCTTCAATCTCCTCTCCCCGGCAACGGCACCAATTAATGCTATCACCCCAAGAAACTCACCTAGGTTGTATATCAGTGATGCTCGGGAACATTACAAACTCAACAAAATGTTGGATAAATGGTGGATGAATGAAAGAAATGTTGCATACTCAAGTCAGATAATCACTCCTACTATGATTGATCCCAGACATGGGTGAAAACCCCCAGACTACAAGGCTTTTAACCATTAATTACTCATAGTTTAAGGAAAAGGTGATAATGGAGAAGACTGACCACACCAGCAGATGCACAGGGCCCTGTGATGGCTGGCTACAACCAGTTTTAAAGGTCTGTAAATCTATTATCTAATACACAGACAGGATGACAGCTCTCTGGTATTAAAACAACAGAAACCTGTAAGCAAATTCAATGAAACATGCTAGCTTCTAACATAGATGCGGGATGACAGCCCCTCTGATGCCAAACATTCACAATAACATGAATTAATGCAAAACAGGCATAGCCTGGAACATAGAAGAAGTGAAAAGTGAGAAAATGACAGTAAAAGAAGCTTGTATTAGTTGGAAGTGAAGACCAGACATTGCAGGTCTCATAGTATTTACAGTCTCCAGAAGTTGAAACTTACAACATACTAGCACTCATCTAACACCCATCAAACTGATTACATCATGTCTCTGGGTATATATAGAACTTGTTTACAAAAATATCTCTACTAACCTATGCGTGGAGGTTTCTTAATGGATCACCAACCGCATTTACATTTATATATGGTTTCCCTGCCACAATCTGCACATTTTAATGAACGAAATGGCTCTGTTTGTACTCTTCGAATATGAGGAATGTTCTATGAATAAATGTCCCTAGCTGCCCAATGAATTCAACTGCTCAAGGCAGGACTTCCTCATCCTTGACCATGCTACTCTTTAACCACGGTAGCTGAGAATTTAATGCGTAGGTAGCTGGATCATAACTTGCTTCTTCGCGCGCCCAAAAATTGGCCAAAAAGAAACACAACAATTCACATCAAATATGGATGAAGGGCCAAGAAGGAATACTGGTCGTCACATGAATTAGATGGATGATCAAGATATATTGGCGGAAGGCAATGAGAAGGCACAAAGGTGCAACTTGGACATGAGCCATTAGATTAAAGAAATGGACAACGGAGATTTGATTTGCAAGAGGTGTGATATGCGATAGCACTAAGGTCGCATCGCAACATCGCATCGGCGGAGGAGACAGGGTGAAGTCTTAACATTTGGGTACGATTTGCAATTTGCGATTTGTGATCGAATCGCATCGCAATATCACAATCGGCAGAAGACATAGGGCGTAACGGAAGCAACAGGGCACAGACACGTTTTGTGATATGCGATCTGATCGCATCGCAATATCACAGTAGGAAAAACATAGGGGTGAAACAAGTTTATGTGCGATAGCGACCAAATCACATCGCAAAGGGAAGAAAATGGAAATAGCATGGTTATGAGAATAAATGGGCATGAAAGGGAAAAGAAGAGAAGACTATTGTGATCTGCCCTTCTGAGTATAAACACATGGCCAAGCTGATGTTTGGTCCTTCCAAAAGCTGAAGTATATAGCAGAACTAACAGTAACCACAAACCTTCTTTTGAGATCAAGATATAGCCTTCCTAATACTCAGAGAGGGCTCTCTCTTTATGATTTAACTTTGTTTAGTTAATTGATTTTAGGCTAGTTATGAGTGTAGTTGGGTTTTGATTTAGATTTGGTGGTGGAATCATTGACTTAGATGGATAGAGGGATGTCTTTTACCATTGGGCTATGGGGTCAAGTGTCAAAAAAAAAGAATTGGATCAAGTTATAAAGATAGTGTTTACAAGGCAAGGTAGCTGAGTAAATTCAGATCTTAAGGCTAGATGGTGAAGTTAGTTTCAATCGAGGTCAAGGGGAAATTAAGGGTTCCTCAAACCGGATAATGAGAGAAATGGTTGGGGTCAATCGAAACTAGGGAGAAATGAAGGGTTCCCTACTCTGGATATCAGAAGAAAACATTAAAATGATCAATTGTTCAAGACAGAGTATACTTAAACAAATTTTGTAATAAATTTTTAGTTATTTCATTCAATCTAGATAACATGCAATTTTGTGAAACACTTAAGAAAATAACAATCTGACAAAAATAAAATACTTCATTGAAGTGGCCCAATACATGAATCATGTAATGCAATTTCTTTATTACTCAGTCCAGTCTGCTGACTTCAAAAATTGGTACAATGAACCCTCACATTACATATTAATAAACTATAGAAATGTCTAGAAATCAACACCCTATACTTCGAATTATGAAGTATTTATACAAAAATTTATTCCAAAATATCCCAAACCATTTTGGGAATTATTCTAGGAAAGAAATATCTTCATGCAAGAAGATAGAGATAGATATTCAACTACTGTAAGTTGTCCCTGTTTATTTGGTTGTGTTGTCTTATGCTTTGACTTTTATTGTTTTTTCTCCTTTGTTGTTGGTCTTCCACACTGACTGTTCTTTTACTTTTCCTTTTAATTGATACTCTTTCATCTGATACTCTTTGACTGAGTTGGCCTTCTTCTTTTCTTTTACTACTCTATTTTCACTTTTACCTTGAACTTTTACACTAAGTCATTTAATTTCTCCCAAGTCTCTGCATCTGGTAATTTAATATTTATTTTTATTTTGTAGACTTCATTTGCTTCTATGTACTTTGCAAAGGTGGGCTTATTTACAAAAAGGTGTTTTACCTCATGCTGGAGGTAAAATAGGTTCTCAAAAGTTTGGTACTGAACATTTCCTATAGGCATCCCTTTCATAGAATAATTATTGGCTTGATCTCTTGCCACCTCTCTGATTTTCCTATTACAGTCTTCTTGTGGCATTAGTATGTCATTTATTACCAAGGGATTTGGTAGAGCTTTCTACCTTAAAGCATCAAACTTAACCATGAACCTGCCTATAGCCAGCTCCATCGTTTGGCATTTGTCCTCAAGGTTCATCATTAAGTTCCTCTTGGTGAGCACTTTCTTCACCTCTAGTATGGTGTCAGTCCTATTAGCTATGTCCAGTTCCTGCAATTCATATTTATTTTTAGAGTTAAGGAATTGGATTATCCTTGAGGCTTCTTCTGGCATGTCTCCAAGTTCGGCCTTAACTCTCTGAATTGCTTCAATAGCCTCTTTGAATAAATCATTTTTTTCAAAGATGACTTGTATAGATGGCCAAATATCATTGACAGAGTCAATGATATTGGCCCATAGTTGTTCTTTGGCTTGGGCAAGTGACTCCTTTAATGTTAACTCTTTTTCCAAATTCTTCGTCCTCTCAGTCAACCTGTTTGACTTTTGTACTTCATTTTTGTCCATAATTTGGGCCAATTTATTTTCATTCTCCAAACTTGTTATCTATTCTTTGAGTTTATTTATCTCAGTGGTTTGAATGGCCATGTCCTCCATTGCTTTGACCAGTTTGCTTGCCTCATCACTTGGTTGAGCTGCTGCTGTTGTTGAAATTGTTGTTGCAACTAGGAGTGTTGTAGCTAGTGGAGCTGTGGGGGCCAATGAAGCTGCCAAAGTTGATGGAACTATTGTAGTGGCTGTAGGAATATCAGTGGTAGTGGCAGTGGCTGTCTCAAGGCTACATTGTTTCAATTTTATTAAATTGTCCAATTCCTTCTCCATTTCTTTCAATTGATCATTTAACTAAATAATGAGATCCATCATTTCCTCCTGCTGGGTTTGGCCTTCTAAGACCTCCTTGGTTTGTGGATGTTCTGAATGAGGTAGCTTCAGTTGCTTCTTCAAAGCGACAATATCCTAATTTTTCTTTTTTATCAGTTTTTCTACAGCTTTGACATCATTGGGATTATACCCAATTTCAATCACCAAGTCTTCCAGTGACTTGATTCTGTTGTCATTGGCCTGTGAGGATGCCTTTTCTAGGTAAAGCTATGTTGTGATGTTATCCAATGAGATTTGAAGTTTGTGCACAATCATTGCTTTATTTGTCATGGTGGAATAAATCATCTCACCTGCCTGCTTATGGAACTCAATTTGGTCAATAAGGTGAACATCCCTAGCCAAAACTTCAAAATCTATTTTCCTGTAGTCTGCTAATGATCTGGGCTACTGGACTATAGGTTGCATGAATGTCATTTGCATTTTACATGTTTTAATGTCAAAGGTTGACATTAACCTATTCTGATTTGCAAGTGTTTGTTTGAAGTACTAGGCATAAGTTTCAGCCTTTAATGCCTCATTCCTCAACTTGATTTCCTTGTACTTCTTTTTTATATCTTTCTCTTTATCCACAGGCTTGCTGGATGAAGAGACTTCAATGATAAGTTGTTTTTCAAATAGTTGAGTGTTTGAAGTAGAAGGCTGGTGAGTTTCCTCTGAAACTGTTGGGCCTTTACTCCTTCCAACCATTATGTTAGTGTCAGTGATTTCCATTATCTCAATGGTGTCTTCTTTCTCAGTTACAAGATTAAGCTTGGGCCTTTTCCTGTAACTGATCTTAAACTTGTCATCTGTAGTGTCCATCCCAAAGCTAGAACCTTCTTCCCTTGTTCTTTTCACATTTTTATCCTCATTAGTTGGAGTCTGTAGAATGGGATTAATAGTCATCTGTTCTTGTAGGGCGGAACCTGTAGAAAGGAACTAGTATCGATCTGCTTTTGCACATCTATTAAAGCATCCTACACATATATTAAAGTATTCTCCAACCATTCTAACTGGTTGGCATATCTTTCAATGTCTACCTTGGGGTCATGTATGAAAGGACATAGCTTGAATTTAAGCCTTAGTTTATTTATGACTCCATTAGGGTCATACTGCCACATAAAACTGCTTTTGAAGTTCATCTGTTGTAAGATTTTATTTTCCTCTTGTCCAACTTCCCTATTGTTACACATAAAAGGGCCCAATTGGTTTCTGATTTTAAACTGGGCCTTCTTCCTAGCTGACAAGAAATTAACCTCATTAGACTTTATAAATTTCCTAAAATACTCTAATGAGAATATCCTCATGAGGAGGTGTTTGGGAAGCTTGTAGGGAGTTAGTTGGCATCCATATATCTTGATTTTTGTGTGGTCCTGGTATAGATACTAGTCTCCCACTCTACTATTCTTAGCCAACTGTAAAACTCTCTTAATCTCCTCATTGGTTTTGGGCTGATAGCTACTGGTTAGCATGTTTATAACTGGATGAACAAATGAATCAACAAATTCTTTATAACTAAAAACTGTGGAATATCTTTGGATCAATGGTCTCCAATAGATGACAGAACTTGGATGTCTCTTGGTGTCTAAATTTTGGATGTTGAATGGAAATTTACCTGACTAAAAGTATAAGAACATGTGAAACAATACTGACGAGTATTTGAAGACTCTCTCATTTGATAATCTGATAAACTGCTCATGGATTCTGTCTGCTATAAATTGAGCAAAGTTGTAAATTGTAGCAAGAGGCTTGCCTGGGAAAAATATAGAAAGGAGAGCAAGAACAACCTCATCCACATGTTCATCAGTAGTGTAGCCTAGAATGCAAGAGAGCAGTGTTATAATTTGTCTACCTCTCTTAGAGAAAATGGTGGCAGCATATGGAGGACTATTTGTTGGAGTATGAGACTCTCCAATGATGAAAGTTTGAAATATCTAAGCTTTCTTGGGAAGGTCTAGCTTGGTGTAGAGTTCAAGTAAGCCTTCAATGGAAAGTGGGGTCTCATTTTGGCCTGGTTGGATCTGCAACATTTGATTTATTGATTCTGCAGTAATGGTGAATAGAACTTGTTGGTGAGGGGAAACTATGGCTCCTTGAATGGGAACATAGAAAGCTTAGAAAAAGTGGATGATCTCTGGGAATAGGTGTACCTGTGGGAACAAGTACTTGGGAAAATTTGACTCCCACAGGTGAATGTCATCATTCTGGTTTAAAAACTTGTCTTTACTCCAACAGTGGAGTTTCAGTAGGTGGCTAGGGGAAGCAATATCTTTAATTTGAAACTCTCTGTCAGCCAATGGGAGGTGGTCAATATCCAGGTGAGGGGTTTGTAGAGGTATTACATCTAGAGAGCTTTGGGAAGCAATAATTTGGTTTTTTCAATGGAATTACTCTTCCTATTAGGAGTAAGATCAGAAGGTCTGGAATGGTGGGGAGGGTAATTATAGTGTGTAGAATAGGGTTTTTGAATGCACAATATGGATTTCTTGAGTTTAAGAAGGTTTTTTAATTAATTTAATTAATTAACCCTTTAATAATTACTGTGTATAACTCAAATTACAGAGTCCTTCTGGTTCTTTTAAGAATACCTGGAAATTAATGCTTTGGTGCGCAGAAAGGGTTCTGTGGTAGCTGCAGAGGTTACTGAGGCTTCAGTTGGCTATTCGTTGCTTCAATTTGGTGTTTGCAACATCTTTGGGTGGAAAAAGGTGGTTAAATTGGTCACATAGAGGTTCAAGGTGTCAGAATTGGTTAACAGAGGTTTACAGTGAAAACGAGCAGAAAGAATAAAATGGGGCTTTTTCAGCCTTTTAACCAATAACGGTTACATTTTGGCGTGATATTTATTGAATGAAAAGTGGGCATATTTCGTTTAGACGGGGAGGTGCTTTTAGGCCATATCGCACCACTTTTGGATGGAGGGTGGTATTTTTTGCGAGCACGTGATATAACCTGGTGCCGCCACGTAGCCAAACAATGCTCGGCCAAAAGTGCGAATCTCGCATGCTCTCGGACCGTTAAATGTCGGACGATGAATCTGCACGATATGGTTGTGCGCTGTTGGATCTGGAGGTGGGAGATTGGAGGGATATCGAGTGGTGAAGTTACATGGACGGAGTTGGGATGTGATTGGGGAATAGTTTAGGAAATAGCTTAGGATAAAAGGAGTTTAGTGGGGTTTAAGGGGAAAAGGGGAAATTAATAAAGGCGGAATGCATTTTTGTGATGGGAATGTGTTTCACACTAGGGAAAGGGGTTTTAGGAAGGGGGAATGATTTTTGAAGGGTAGGGTCTAGGGAAGTGTGTGAAACAAAGGGATAAAAGGTAAAAATGAAGGGAAATGGTTTTTACAAGTAATGAAGGGATAATGAAGGGAAATTAGCAAATAAGTATGTGGGGGTCTAGTGAAATGAGGGGAAATTAGTAAATAAGCTTTAGTGAATGTCCTTTCTCTTTCACATTTCCTCCTGCACATGAAACATAGGATTAAGCATGATGAATGTGCTTTTGACTTAGCAACCTTGTGCATTTGCAAAACTTCTTCTACCTACCCTTTATTTACCCTAGCATTTTCTCTTCATTCATTGGGTGCATTTGAGCTTGCTGGCCCTTTATTTCTTTTTCTTTTGATAAGAAAACTATCTAATTCTAACCTTATAACTTCCAATGGCTCAGATTAAACTGATGAGATCATTATTATTCTTTACCTAACTATTGATCTACCAAGATTAAACAGTTTGGCTAGATCTTTATTCTCTATCTATCAACATGAAATTTAAAGCATGAATTAATCAAGATTAAGCTATTTGACCATCATGGATCGTGGAATTTTTGACAAGCTGCACACAATCTTATTTTTCAAAGTAAATTAAAAAGTAGTGGAATT
Organism: Pinus taeda; assembly: GCA_000404065.3. Taxonomy (NCBI): domain Eukaryota; kingdom Viridiplantae; phylum Streptophyta; class Pinopsida; order Pinales; family Pinaceae; genus Pinus; species Pinus taeda. The sequence goes on along the minus strand of APFE031334558.1, from coordinate 101,090 downwards.
TGAATTTGCACACTTTCTTGATGTATTCTTATCTCTTTTTGGGGTTCATATTTTTTAATTTTTTGATCTTTTTTCTTTCTTTTTGTCCTTTGATTATTCTTTTAGGACATACCCTCTTTACATTTTTTAATTTTAATATCGGGAAATTTTTTTGCAAAAAGCAAAAGTATGTACAATATTACAAGACTAACCATATCCAATTCAAAATTATGAATCCTATTATTATAGGACCCTAACACGAGTGATAGAATTTTTTCCTAGAACGCTCGACTCATATGCGATAGATAGAAAAATGCACTAGCAAGTCTTAGAGTGCAAAGTGTTCTCTGTTGGACCGATATGCACAATTTATAGGGGGATTTGAATTCAAATCTGACCATCCCCCCAATTTCTGATAATAAATGACACTTTGGCAGCAGATCTCCAAATATTTTCACCTTAATTTATGCCACCCCGCTCCTCTTAACCACTTTCTGGCAGTCAAATCATGAATAGTAACTCCAATAGTCATTTTACTATTGGGCTACGCGGTACCTTCCCCCATGGCGTAGCTTCCTTAGCGCAACTTCATTTGTTGCATCCTCGTTAATCCTCGCACAGCTAGATCACTATCTTGTCCTCCAAATCGGGCAGTGTAGTTTATAGTCCCACGCTCCCTTGCAACTACCCAGAGCACTAAGGCTGTCCAGCTGCCATATAGTCATTGTGCAGGATCCCCCGTATATAGCTTCAACCTACTCCCATTTACTCTTCCCAGATAAGGTTCTCCATTTAGCTTCGTGAGCTGAATTGTGCCACCATCTATAATTTCCTTGACAATATATGGTCCTAACCAGTGCATTTGGAAATTAGCCGGAAATTTAGTGAACTTACTATCATATAACAACACAAGATCATTTACCTTGAAAGTGCTAAGCTTGATATGGCGATGATGCCATGCTTTTTCTCATTCCTTCTATACTTGCTGGTGGAATCCTATCATAAATCAATCTTCCTTGAGCTCCATTATTTGTGCAATCTGTTCCTCCAAGACCTCGCAATCCACCATATCCGTCAAAGCTGCTATGCGCATACTAGGCACATTGTATTCCATCAGCGTCACTGCTTTGATGCCATAGACTAATCTAAACAAAATTTTTCTTGGCAGCTTCTTGCAGTTTGTCATATAGGCCCATAGCACTATAGGTATGCACACGTCCCAATCATTCTGTTGTGCATTACAAACCTTTGTCAACATGTTCTCCAAAATCTTGTTAAAAACTTTCATAGTTTTGTTTTCCTGTGGGTGATATGGTGTGCTTTTCTGATGGTAGACTTGGAATTCATTCATTAGTGTGCTGATTTTTTCACTCAAAAAGTGCATCCCTCTATTACTCATTAAAACTTCCAGGCATCCAAATCATGCTAAAACATATTAAAACAAGAAATTTGTTGCCATTTCTCTCCTGTAATCCTTAACCAGTTGCACCCTCACCCATCGGGTCAAATACTCCCTCACACTAAAAATGTGGTGTGCACCCATTTTCTTTCGAGGTAGTTGTATTGGCCCAATAAATTTGATCACCCATTTCTCAAATACCTACAAGGATACCTGAGGTTGTAGTGGTAATTCGTCTTTTCGCGAGGGTTTACCTGTCCTTTGACATGCATTGCACACCTTACAATATGCTTTAAAGTATTTTTGCAACATTGGCCAAAAAAGTCCTGCATGCAAAATATTTTGCACTATTTCTTTTCCTGCATAATGGCCTCCCACAGCTCCCCTGTGAGCTTCAATCAAAATACTATCACACTTTGAGTCCAACACATATCTCTGTAGTATTTCATCTACCCCCATCTTGTACAAATGTCCCGTAATGACTTAAAAATCAGTTGCGTGAACAACTATTTCCTTCTTCTATTGATTGGTATATCCTTCAGGCACCATCGCTGTAGTTAGGAATTTAATAATGTCTGCAAAGAGGTCATCCACTATGCACATAGCAAAGAGTTGTGCATCTGGCAACCCTTCCTCCAAATTACTAGGTTCTTCACTTGTTTCAATGTGCGATAGATGATCAAGTCCATCATTCAACTGCACAGGGTTCACAATGACCTCAAACTCATACTCCTGAAATAATAACAGCCATCTACAAATATTCACCCCCAACACAGGATTGTTGACCAGGTATTTTAAGGCAGAATGATTGGTATACATCTTCAAATACCCTCCTAACAGATAATGCCTGAATTTTTGCAGCACATAGACCATGGCTAGCCCTTTGCACTCAGTTTTTGAATAATTTTTCATAGCCTTCAATAACTTCCTACTTGCGAAGGCTATAGGATGGTCCATTCCTCCTTCACCGGCTAGTGTTAGCACTGCACCCAGCGCAATCCAAGAAGCATCCACATGTATATGAAACTCCTTTTTCCAATTAGGAAATACCAAGATTAGCGCAGTTACCATATTTTCTTTTAACACATCTAAATTGCGCTAACATTCTTCATCCCAAGAGAATGGTGCATCCTTCTTTAGCAATTGTTCCATGGGCACGGTAATTTGAGCATAAGCTTTGATAAATTTCCTATAGTATCCCGTATGTTCGAGCATTATACGCAGCTGCTTGACGTTCCTAGGGGCATCCAAGTTCACAATTACCGCAATCATTGCAGGTTACACCATTTATCCTTTCTTGCACATAACATGACCAAGCAAGATCCAAAAAGGAACACAAACTATGCATCTTTTCAAATTCAACGCTATCTGGTATCTGTGACATGTATCCAACATAAGGCATAGACTTCCTACATGGTGCTTCACCAAGCCAAACACCATCCAATCATCAAATTACACTTCTAGGAACTTATGAATGAATTCTTTGAATGTTGCTATGACTACGTAGGAAAATATCGCAGGCGCATTGTTTAATCCAAATGGCATAACGGTGTACTGAAAACGACCTCACTCTATCATGAAGGTTGTTTTCTTCTATCCACTAGCACGATCTTGATTTGATGATACCCTAAAAACCCATCAGTAAAGGAATAGCCCTCCTGCCCTCTCACATTGTCTAACACTTCGTCTGTAAACAACATGGGAAAAGGATCATGAATACATGCATCATTAAGCTTCCACAAATCTACGCAAATCTATGCAAGTCCTTATTTCACCCTTTTTTGCTTCTTCTCCTAGACCACCATCGGGCTTACCCAACCAGACTCTTCAACAAGTTCTATAATGCCTGCCTCCAACATTTTATCCAACTCTTGGTGAACCTTTTCCTTATACTTACGGTTAAGGCAGAAAGGCCTCTGTTTAATAGGTTTCGCGTTCGTCTTCAACGTGATCTTCATAACGCCCAAATCATTGATTATGCCCTTTAAATCCGAAAACTTAGTGGGGAAGAGATCTTGGTATTCATGGAGTGATTCAGAAACTTTATCTATTGTAGCATCATCCCAATAATCTCCAAGTTTCGCAAACTTCGGTTCCTCTTGAGTGCTAATGTTTACTTTCTTCATTTTCAAAGGTGCGTAGATGTTCGGGTTCTCTATTTGTGTGCTGTCAACTTGGCGATGCCCTTTTTTCTCCGAAATATTGATATTCCTCGAGCCTTGTTCCTCCTCTTTAGCGGTCACATTATAGCATTCCAATGTGTGATGCAACTGGGTGTTCTAGTGTAGTATACCTAGGGGGGATATTATGGGGTACAGAGGGAGGTACCCAAGGGAATAATGTAATAATGGGATGGGCCATAGTAATAAATAAAGTGGTTAACCTGTATCATGTAAGGAACCACAAGTAGTTAGCAATAATGTAATAAGCCCATTGTATTAAATAGATGGTATTGAGGGAACCATGGTAATGACCCATGGTATTGTATGTATGAGGCCTATATAGAGGCGAGAGACTCCCCACTGAGAGAGGTCAAGGAATATTGTATGAATGAGCATATGGCTTGTGGAGTGTTCTCCTTCTTTAAGCAGTGAATGTATGGTGTGGCCCTACCTTAAGGGTTTGATCAATAAAGAAGCATTTCTATCTATTTCTATCTTATTATTTCTAGGTATATTTGTATTCTCATATATTTCTAGATCAGATATATAACAAGTAGTATCATAACACTTTCTTGGGCAAAGCAGGATTATTTTTTTTTTTTTTTTGCAGGAACTTTTTGGGGTGGAAAGTTTGCAAATCAGATCTGTACACGCGGATGCAAAATTTGCAAAATCTAATTGCATATCTGGGTTGTTTGCGAAAAAATACCCAATTTGGAAAAGAAAAAAAATCGGTTGAATTGGAGTCCGGATGAGGGAGATATTGCTAATTTAAAAATCAGTGGTGTTACAGGCATTTTTCAGGGTGGCGAGTTTGCAGATCAAATCTGTTCATTCTAGTGAAAAATTTGCAAAATCTAATAGAAGATCTGGGTTGTTTGTGAAAAAATACCCAGTTTTAAAGAAAAAAATATTAGCCGAATCCGGGTCTGGATGAGGGAGATATCACTGATTTAAAAATCAGCTGTGTTACAAACATTTTTTTTGGGGCGGCAAGTTTTCAAATCAAATATGTACGTTCTGATGCAAAATTTGTAGAATCTAATTGTAGATCTAAGTTCTTTGTGAAAGAATACCCAATTAAAAAAAAAAAAAACAGTCGAATCGGAGTTCGGATGAGGGAGATATCGCTGATTTAAAATCAACTCTTTTTTCAGAAATTTTTGTGACAGCGAGATAGTTACAGTGTGAATCTGAAATTTCAGCGCCTAGATCAGGATTTCTATCACATGGGAAGATGCAGAATGGTTGTTCCATTTCCGAAAACATGTCATAATAGGGATTTTGAGAAATATTAACTGAATTGTGGCCATTTCAAATTTTTTCCAGGTAAGCAATTTGTTTTCAAAACCCTCTTCATGGCTTATAACAGTAAGTTTTTTACAGGAAAAAATGATGGGCCGACTATTGAAAAATTTATACAATATTAGAAGTGTGATAGACCATTCTTTTGGAAGGACTCCATATGGTGTTATTTGAAAGATGAGGCTACTATATGGTAGAAATCACTTGACAATGAGTTTTTGAAGTTATGTAGTGCTGATGAAATGGAAAAACTATTTTTGGACAAATGGACTCACACTAGAAAGAAGGAAACCAAAAAACCTAGCAAAGATCTTGTTTTTACAGGGAAAGATAATGGTCCTACTATTGAATAATTCATAAAATATCTTAATAAAAACCATCTGAAAAAATTGGACAAGTTTCCTATGGTTTACTTTGAAAGAAGAAGCTACCATATGGAATTACTCACTTGGCACCTAGGTGTTCAAATTTTCAGATGAAAATTTTGAAAAAGTCCCTTTGGACAAATGATCTCATACTAGAAAACAGGGGAATGAGACATGTAAGGGGTTATTTTCTACTGGTATCTCCTTATTACAAGTTCATGGATATATTTAGAAGGAGAAGATCATTGTGTCTATAAATCCTAGTTGCAATCAAAATCTTATAAATGTCAATTTGGTAAAAAAAATTCAAGTTCCAGCAAAACACATTGAAAACACACAGGTTGATAATGAGGATGTTCAACTTTATAAAGATTTGACGCTTTCAATGGATAAGTATGTGTTGCATTGTGATTTTGATACATCAGATATGGATAACATGGATGTTGTTTTGGGATATCCTTGGATGGAATATGTGGGCACTATCAATATTAATGTGCAGAAGAAATTCTTGAAGCTCTGGTATAAAAAGAAGAAAATTACATTGCAGGACATTTCTATCAATAAACAGGTAGAGTCCAAGGAGGCTTAAGTAGAAAATGTTCTAGGGACTGACACATCAGATGATGAGTCCTTGATGGTCGACAACCAAACACAAACATCAAGCCAGGTACCAGAAAAACAGGTAGAGTCCAAAGAGGATGAAGTAGAAAATGTTACAGGTACGGATACATAAGATGAGAAATCTATGGTTGAAGTAATATTGGAAGATAATCAACAACAACAGACACCACAACATGTACCAAATACCAATCAAGCTCCATTAGGTGGTGAATTAAAGAAAGATACACCATTGGTTAAAAATTTAGCATATCACCACCCACATCAACCCACAAGAAAACAACCAACATGATGGCAACAAATTAGCCACAAGGACAACAACCCCCACATGAAAAATAGAAAGGGGAAATGATCCACCTTCTACACATCAACACAGAAGAGCCACCGGGATCAACTTCCATCTCAAGTGAGTGAGGCAACAACTAGATCGAGGGTTCACCTTTCTCTTGGATGGATAGATGCATGTGCATCGTGCCAATGGACTACTCTTTTGAGTAGATCTTATTATTTGTGTTCTTCTTATGTTTCGGGGACGAAACATGTTTAAGGGGGGTGGAATGTAGCATAGCTAGGGGGGATATTATGGGGTACAGAGGGAGGTACCCAAGGGAATAATGTAATAATGGGATGGACAATAGTAATAAATAAAGTGGTTAACCCATATCATGTAAGGGACCACAAGTAGTTCACGATAATGTAATAAGCCCATTGCATTAGATAGATGGTATTGAGGGAACCATGGTAATGACCCATGGTATTGTACGTATGAGGCCTATATAGAGGCTAGAGACTCCCCATTGAGAGATTTCAAGGAATATTGTATGAACGAGCATATGGCTTGTGGAGAATTCTCCTTCCTTAAGGAGTGAATGTATGGTGTTGCCCTACCTTAAGGGTTTGATCAATAAAGAAGCATTTCTATCTTATTATTTCTAGGTATATTTGTATTCTCATATATTTCTGGGTCAGATACATAACATCCAATCCGATTGGGTCCATTCCATAAGTTCCTTTGGTGTTCTGAAGATAACTGCTTTAATCTCTTGAAGTGCTTCATCGATGCTTGCAAATTCGTCTTCAAAGTTGAAATTCAATAAGAAACCTTGTTTCAATACATCCCATTCTGCAGTACTATGTTGGAGCTATGTTTCAAGGTACCAGTTCATGGGTATTGTATCCACGGTATGACAAAAGGTATGCATCCATTCAAGTTGTAGTTTCGTCTCCCATACCTTAGTCCACTTTTCCAGGTGATATCGCGGATCATCCTTCCCACTATACTTCTTAAACATTGTTATATTAGGATGCCCAAATCATAGATTCATCATGCACCTATAATATCTCCATGTGCAAAACTATCCTTACGCGTACCCCAGTATCGTGCGGGCATAGCACGCAGCACCAACTCCAATGCTTGAAAGCGGTGGTCCTCAAGGACTTCACACTAAAATTCATCTAAAAATAGATCTACATCAGTTAAACCATCATAATATGGTAAATTTGTTACCTTTGATGAAACACAGCGCAATGACTTTGTCATCATATTGCATCGCGGTGTAGAAACTTCATGTAACCGTTTATGCCAATGCTCTAATTCCTCGTCTGAATCAGAGGTGAAGGAACTCTCCCAGTCCCATGCAATCTGTCCATTTGATATTGGATTGATCTAGTCTTGGTCTCGTGTTGTTATCTTGTAAATTTTATCCAACTCGTCATCACTTTCTTCGTAGTCGTGGACTGGTTCAGTATAGCGCGCTCCTTCTACAGGATCCAATAGTGCTATAACCCAAAGTGATTTTCTTTCAAATTACATTGTCCTCTTCTTCAAATTATGACCCCATTTATATCAATAGCCCAGTCGATTCCCTAGAGCACAGGGTAAAGATTCCTATCATCGACAATTCTATAACTTCAAATTATGCTACTTCACTTGCACCTTCAATATCAACTGTTACTCCATATAACCATCCCATGACGATGATTTTTTGTTGATTTCCCACCCTAAGATGAATCAGAGACCACTGCAGCGTAGGTGTCCCCATCCTCTCCCATGTCTATTTTGGTAGAAAATTTGCATCAGACCCCAGATCCAAGATGACCTGGTCCATTTCATAATCACCTATCTGCGCTTTTAGTCGCATCTCTTGCCCAGTTCATGCCTTACGCTTACCAATCTTTCTAACTGCACGATGTTCACTAGGGACCTTTTCTTTAGTGACGCAATTATTTATTAATTCCTGCAGTCCTGCTACAACCTTTCTATCATGCAACAACTTCATGCAGGTCTCCAAAAACGTAGTGAGCACAGAATGGTCAACTTCTTGCATAGTACTGGTCTCTAGTGTCTTTCCCTAGCTTCCTGACATGGAGGCCTCAACAAAGCTCTTCTTTGCTTCCATAAATGTTTCATTAGCACACTCAAGATCAAAGGATGCTTCTTTCTCAGGAGATTTGCAGACCCATCCATCCTCCTTGGGATGTTTACCTTGATCTACGCCAGTCGTCACTCCGCTTCTCAACACAATATTAATGTTTTGATCTTATTCGCGGGGCTCAGCCCTTATCATCTATATATTCTACGTAGGTTGTTGAGGCTATGTTTTCTTCTCTTGCATCTTAGCTATTAATATTGGACATTCTTCTATGGTATGGTCGAATTGTCTGCAGTATTGACATGACGAGTGTGTAGGATTCTAGCAATCGTGCACAACGTGCCTCGGCTGTCCACAATTGTAGCAGATAATCTAATCGCGACGTCTACCAGGTCCTCCTCCTCAGCCTCGTCCTTGGCCCTGAAAACCTATTCACGCTCCTCCGACGCCTTGATCTAGAGGCCGAGTCTCTGCTTGCATACGGTAAGTAAGGGTCCTTTCCATCATCAGCTCATAGTTGAGATAGTGGTGCTCATCGTGGCCCACATATTTGCAGAAATTACAGAACAATTGTTGAGGTGTTTGAATAAACTTCTGAAGAAAGTGGTAGTTATTCGTCGGATGTTGCCCAGTAACTTAACAAATGAAACACCATAGCATGGCCCCCATGCCCGACCCTATTGGGGTTTCTGGCTGCAAGGCAATTTCACCCCCCCGTAATATAATTTGCGAACATGGGACAATGATCCTTGTCGTGCCCATGGCCCTTGCACTTCAAACAACTAACTTCTGCGTGCATGTCAGGCTTAGTCTCATTGTCTTTCTTCAAACTCTGTAATTCTAGGTGTAGGTTTACTAATTGTGAGTGGATCTTCTGCACCCCTCGGTTCGTGTCCTGAATAGGTGATGCATGCAGTCTCATTACAATTTCCAGGGCCTTTGCCTGTGTTTCTCTCTTCTACTGTGACAGAGCGATTATCAAATGGGGTAAAAGCAACGCTATAAACTAGTTGCGATGTTGGCTATCTGAGGTTTTCATGTTAGCATGTTTGATCTAGCACTTCAACCTCTAATAAAAGTCCCAAGGTGTCTGCTCAACCTTCATCATGATCTCTTTAAATTCAATCACCAACTATGAGTCAGATTTGGGCTTACTAAGCTCTTTTTTCAAAGTCGTCTTAGTCTCTGCTAGTGTTGCATGAGGATTATCAGCGCAATGCTTAATGTACCAGGTTAGTGTGTGATCCTGCAAAGTGGTAACTGTTGAAAAATGTGCAACAAGAAATGTTAAATTTAGAATGTGCTAAAAATATACATGCTAAAAATAGCATGTCTAAAAATGGCATGTCTAAA